>CAIGRK010053618.1:0-16806 GCA_903798315.1 Fraxinus greggii | reverse complement strand
GATTCTACTGTTAACGAGTTTCAAGCTTCTGGCTCATTGATCAAAAAAAACTTTATTGGATGAGATTGCGCGTGCAAGTTGTCAAATGTTCAATGTTTGAGGAATAATTTTTAGCATCTTTACTTGAAAATAGTGTTTTCTTTCCTTCACAATATTCATTGTATAAGTTTTTCATGTTCTAATGTGTTTCTTGGTCAGTTAACCAAATAACATTTAGTTGTCTTATTTTCTAATCATATAATGCGACTCTTAAGTGATTGACTTACCACATAGTCCCTCTCTTTGGGCGTTGGGTGTGTGTTCGTCCTCTATCCCTTTTCTACTTGTTGACAGAAAAGAAAGAGGATTGACTTTTATGGTTACTGATGTTGAAACTTAAAACGTTGTTTATCTCTCCTTCTGCAGATAGATCATAGACGTGCTTACAATTGTGAAATTATGCTTTCGAAAGTGAAGATACCATTGCATGACTTGCTGGTGAGCTAAATTTTATACATCTATTTGCGCTCATTTTTTGAGCCTGAATTTGCCTAAATATTTTGTCAAGCTGTAGATCTTCTTACACAAGTCATTCTCCAACATCTTTTATTGTAGAGATCATAATGACTAGATTTTGTTTTTCAATTGACAATGGTGCATGTTGTGGTTGTTTCGGTACTTCTGTGAGCCTTGCACCTCTACTGAGTAATGCCTGAGTCGCAACATCAAGGTCTGACCCAAATTAAGCAAGGGCGGCCTCTTCTCGATATTGTGCCATTTACAATTTTGAATTACNCTTTCGAAAGTGAAGATACCATTGCATGACTTGCTGGTGAGCTAAATTTTATACATCTATTTGCGCTCATTTTTTGAGCCTGAATTTGCCTAAATATTTTGTCAAGCTGTAGATCTTCTTACACAAGTCATTCTCCAACATCTTTTATTGTAGAGATCATAATGACTAGATTTTGTTTTTCAATTGACAATGGTGCATGTTGTGGTTGTTTCGGTACTTCTGTGAGCCTTGCACCTCTACTGAGTAATGCCTGAGTCGCAACATCAAGGTCTGACCCAAATTAAGCAAGGGCGGCCTCTTCTCGATATTGTGCCATTTACAATTTTGAATTACGGCATACTTGTTTCATAGCTTTCAACTGTTCTGGCTACTTTCTTGTGTACAACAATATGAACTCACTGGTCCCTCTTTGGTCATAAATCTTGACAATTTCTAGTATACCTGTTCTACACGGCATCTTTTCTATTTGTGTAGTGTTTAATTGCAACTTTATTATTCCATCTGCATATAACCTTCTCAGCAGTAGATTGAGGTTCTAATTCTTTATGCAATACAATCTCATGTACTGTTTCAGAATTCAGTACTTGCGTTGGAAGACACAGCATTAGATGTTGATCAGGTTGATAACCTCATCAAGTTTTGTCCAACGAAAGAGGAAATGGAACTACTTAAGGTGAGACATGCCAAATTTAATTTGCTAGATTTTACGTATCGAGCTCTCAGAAGCATCAATTTTCATTTAGGCCTTAGTTGGTAGACACGTCATACAGAGTACAAAACAAATTTTTGCTTTCTTTCTGTCTTATTTTAACTGGTCATTCCTGTTTCCAGGGTTATAAAGGAGAGAAGGATAAGTTAGGAAAATGTGAACAGGTTTGTGGTATATGGTTTCTGATTTGTTCATTTAGTATGTTGGTTTCTGTTCTTCAGGTGATTTTCAATTGTATGTACAACTTACGTGACAAGAATAAAAATTTCTTTGTGGTTCTTTTTGTAAACTTCAGTTCTTCTTGGAGTTGATGCAAGTACCACGAATAGAATCGAAACTGAGAGTGTTCTCATTTAAGATTCAGTTTCGCTCCCAGGTCAGAAGACAGTATAAGTTGCCTACTTACCACATATTCAGACTCTGTTTTAACATATACTTTGTCTTTTTTCCCCCTCAGGTTTCTGACCTAAGGAATAGTCTGAATGTTGTAAATTCAGCTTCTGACCAGGCATATAATTTTTTCTGTTCATTAATGTCTCACTATTTTAGATGATTGAATACAAGTCCTTTCTTATTTATCTTTGCTATTGAGGTATCCTCAGATCAGGGGTTCTGCTAAATTGAAAAGAATCATGCAAACAATTCTCTCTCTGGGTAATGCTTTGAACCAGGGAACTGCGAGGGGTAAGTTAACCTTCTTGTTCATCTAGTATCGTGGTATCTTCTTTATTTCCCATGTTCCAGTTTTTCAATACGTTTTGCTGAGTTTTTCTTTTGCCTCTTGACATTACGTTGAAGCATAAGAAAAATCAAGCGAAAATGTGAAATGAATAATCTTGTATGGAAGTTGGTTACACTAGGATAATCTACGCCTCCATACAGTTAGAACTTGATTATTATTATTACTTCAATATTATCTTAATATTAATATAATATGGCTGCTGTAGTTGCTGTTATCAGTGATGATGTCTTTATTTTGGTTGCTACTGTATTTTATTATATTTATTGTTGTGGTGTTGGTGCTTTTGAGTATATACTTGAAATGGCCTCTGGATATTTATTATCTTACGTAAACCTTAGCTAAAATTCATAAGACGAAATAACCCATAAATATTTTTTTCAACGTTATCTTTGTTATGGTTGATTTGGTGTGAAAACATGATCTTTTCTGTTCCTGATCTGCAATTAGAGGATTGAAGAAACAATAGTTACAACAAGTTGGTTCACCTAGTGTGTTACCTTTGATAGTATCATCAGCCTAGTTCATCCTCCTTTTAGCATTAGGATATCCTTTCGTTTCAGTGCTTCCTGTTGATACTTAGCTGTTTAATCCCCAATGTAGATTTGGAAAAGTTATTGCATACGTCTTTTCTGGGTGATCATGGTCTTGGGACTGAAACTAGCCGCTGATATAAGACTAGGGAGAGATGTTAGGGGAAAAGGAAGATCAGATTTTGTTGATTGCGCAATCAAACTTCTAGAGAAAAGACATTGAGTCCTGGGCAGAACATTTTATTTCATTGATCTACTCACTCTTTAATACTTTTGGAGTGTTCCTGAAGAATGGGAGGAAGGGTAGCTTAATTTAATACTTCACATGTTATAAACCCGATCTTTAGCTAAAGCATAGAGCAACTGCTACATATGTGAAATGGCTTTGAAACTGTCCGGCTGTCGAATTTTAGTATGACATTAAGGCCTAAATTGGATGGTAAGTTTCCTTGAACACTGCATATAGAATGTCAGTTAACAATTAATTATGGAAAGCGAAAAGGCTTTCAGATATTTTGCTGGTTTGTGAGACAAGGTATAGGCATTGAATAACAAAAAAAAATTAGATGACAACTTGAAGACAAAACAGTCAGTATCTTGTAAGTTCATCTCTCTGAGAAGCCTCAAGAATTTGAATGGTACGCAACTAATAGAAGTTAACGGGAAACTGTAGGAGAGATATAAACAAATCCGTGAACAACAAAAAAATTAAATTCTTGGGGGCACTATCATGCTTCATATTCAACAGTATTCAGATTGTCAAATACACCTTCTGGCTTCAAGTTAATGAGTTTTTATTTCCCTCAACTATGTGAGCTTTCTATTTGTTTCTGTAATTCCAACCCATGGAGCCTGTTTATCAGGGAAGGATGCTACAACTATCACATTTATAAAAAGCTTCAAGTCAATGAGTTTTTCTTTCCCTCAATTATGCGAGTTTTCTATTGGTTTCTATAATTCCAACACACGGACCTTGTTTCTTGGGGAAGCATTCTACCTATAGCAGTTATAACCATGGAAGGTGTGCTTTAAATATATTGACATGCCCTTAGGATGTATTTCTCACCTGTCAAACCTACAAAATCACCATGCATTTCGGATGTCGGTTATTGAATTTCATCTTCCTTGTCTGACAGGCCAATTAACATACTAACATTACAATGTCTTGATTCATTTCGTAGTTCTCATTCCACGCTATGTCAAGAAAGGTAAATGTCAGTTTATGGAAATGATACCCCCTTTCTTGCTTGTCTCTTGATTGAAATTGAAATGTATTTCGCTACCTTGTTTTGACATTGCTAGACATATATTTTTTCATAGTTGAAATTATATGTGGAAATTTCCGAATTATATTTCAGCTTATTGTGCATAACATTATAAAGGAGCTGGTATACATATACACGAAGTTAACAAAATTCTTTCCTACATTTAAGCACACGTAATTTTATCCTACATTTAAGCATAAAATTAAACATAATTAAGCTTAGTCAAATACAACTATTTTATACTTGTTTTCCATACTCCTCCTCGAGCTGGTTCAAAAATATATATCATTCGCAGCTTGCCAAGACATGAAAGAAAAACAGAAGAGACACCTTTTGGTAAAAACATTTACTTGCTTTTCACTATTGACAAATGAAATATAAATGGTAATTAGCACATAACGTCTTTATCTTTCACTATTATTGTGGAAAACGTCCTTACCTTCATTTTTTAATATTTTCACACTTATTTTCACATTTCATTGCGCAAAATGTCATTTTCATTTATTTTTTCAATTAAAACCTGTGAAATGACGAATATACCTTCCTGTTTAAATAAAACAATAAGAAAAAGAAAGAACTAAATGCAATCATAGTCCCAAATTTTTTAAACGAGTGCAAACGAGTCTCAAATAAATTATTAAAATGGTAATTAGCACATAATATCCCTATCTTTCACTATTTTTGTGAAAAACGTCCTTTTCATTTTTTGGCATTTTCACCTTTAATTACACATTCGATTGCGTAAACCATTATTTATATACATTTTCATTCAATTTCTCAATAAGAAGGTATAATAAGAAGCTATGAAATGACGAATATACCTTCTTATTTACATTAAAAAAATAAAGAATTAATTACAATCATAGTTCCAATTTTTTTAAAAAGTATGAGTCCCAAATAAATTATTAAAAAATTAAAAATTAATTATTTTAAAAAATGTGCAAACGAGCCCCAAATAAATTATTAAAAAACTAGAAATAAAAAAATATATTTTTCTTTATTTTTCTTTTTCTATTTAAATATGAGGGTATATTCATCATTTCACTCTTTTTTATTGAGAAATTAGATGAAAATAGATATAAATGATGGTTTTCGCAATCATATGTGTAATTAAGGGTGAAACTGCAAAAAAAAATGATAGGTTAGGACGTTTTTCATAATAATAGTGAAATGAGAGAAAATTATATGCTAATTACCCTTTTAATTTATTTGGGACTCGTTTGCACTTTTTTAAGAAATTTGGGACTATGGTTGCAATTAGTTCTTTCTTTTCCTTTTTGTTTTATTTAAATAGAAGTGTATATTCGTATTTCACAGCTTTTCATTTGACCTTTTGAGCAATGAAAGGTGGAAATAAGGGTAAAAATGTCAAAAAATGAAAGGTAACGACTTTTTTACAATAATAGTGATAAGTAAGGACGTTACGTGCTACTACCGAAATATAAATATGACCGTTTTCAATTTTCACCTTGATAAAGTTTGTCAATTTCAACATATTTAGTTGTTTAAGTTGAACATGATTGTGAGCAATGCTGATAGCAGCTTTATTATTAGAATAAAACTTTATTGTTTCGATCTTGGCAACTTATAGTTCTTTAAGCAATATCTTTAACCACATCAATTCACAGATTCCTTATGTCATTGCTCTAGACTTGGCTTTTGCATTGGATCTAGCAACCATGGATTGTTTCTTACTTCTCAAAGTAATTAAATTTCGTCCAATTGAAGTGCAATATCCATATTTTGACCTGCTATCATCTATCAAGCCTGTGCAATTAGCATCCATATAAGCTTCTACAAGAAGATGATTTTTTAAGAAAAGTAATCCCTTTTCGAGTGTTATTTTCAAATATCATAGGTTTTTTAAGATTGTCTCCATATGGATTTTACAAGGAGAGTGCATATATTGACTTACACTTGTAGCCAATGCGATATCGGGTCCAGTGTAAGACAAATATATTAGCTTACAAACCAATCTTTGATATTGCGCTTTGTCAACCGCACAACCCTTGATAGTAGCTCCTAAGTTATGTTTTGGATCAATTGTAGTATTACTTGGTTTGTAGCCAGATATACATGTTTCGTTGAGAAGATCTGAGACCTATTTTCTTTGTGACAGAAATATTCCCTTTATAGATCTCACAACCTTGATACCCAAAAATCTCTTAACTTTCCAAATACTTGATATCGAATTCCTTGGGAAGCAATTTTTTAAGATTTACAATCTAATCAACGTCATTACCGGTAAGGATGATAATTTCAACATAAACAATCAATATAGTAACTTTTCTCACATTTAGAGTGCTTAAAGAATAAAGTACGATCACATTGGCTTTGTGTATATTGAAATCCGTGAATTACCTGGCTAAACTTCTCGAACCAAGCTCGAGGTGATTGCTTTAGTTCATACAAGGAACCTACATACTTTCTTTTGCCCTAGAACATCCTTAAAGTCGTCTAGTAACTCCATGTATACTTCCTCTACTAAATTCCTGCGCAAGAATGCATTCTTTTGCCCTTGAATTTATTTTTGCAACATGAGCAAAAGTTTCTTGATAGTTGAGCAAAAGTTTCTTGATAATTAAGCCTGTGTAAATCCATTTGCAACAAGTCTCCCTTTATATCTTTCAACTATCCCATCTAGCTTCTGTTTCATCGTGAATACTCATTTACATCATACTGGCCTTTTTCCTATTGGAAGATTAACAAATTGTCATGTACTGTTCTTTACAAAGCTCTCATTTTCTCATAAATATCTCTTTCCACTTTGGAACAGCAAAAGCTTCTTGTATGGTACTTGGAAAATGTTCACATGAAGATGGATTAAGCAGTAAAAGCTTTGAAAGAAGAAGACAGCCTCTGATAGGAAACATAATTTGAAATAGGATGCATAGTACAAGATGTAACACCTTTCCTTTGAGCAATTGGAAGATCAAGATTAGAAATATCAGTCAAGACTCTTTGAAAGATTAGGAACTGATGAATTACCTATGTTTTTCAAAATCTCTGCATTTGATTCGGATGATTATGATGTTGAGAAAGATGTGTATTATTACTTCTCAGATAAATTTTTAGTTTTCATACTCTATCTTGAACACACTCAAGTGGAGTTATGGGAACTGGAGAAGAAGTTACAGGCACTAGAGAGAGGGGCATATGAATTGGAGATATGATTGAGAGTTCCCGGGAAAAATTTAAGAAATGTTAGAAATGGTTGTTGGTAAAACATGGGAAATATGAGAAGGGGACAAAGGGATAATAGGATGCGTAGATCAAAATGAATCTTTCACATGATTATTCTCTTCTTGAAGACAAGTATTGGTGAAGGAAAAAAAAAAATTCTTAGGAAAGGTAATATCCATGGACACAAAAATTTTCCTTCTCGGAGGATAATAATACTTTGTAACCATTTTGAGTATGAGTATATCCTAAGAAAACACAATGAAGAACCCTTGGATCCAGTTTTATCCTATTTTGGTCATGTATGTGGACAAATGCTACACAACCAAAACCTATTGGTGAAATTTGGAAAAAAAAAAAGAAGAAGAAGAAGAAGAGTGATGATAGGTATATGCTTTTTGGAATGTCGAGCGGTGTTTTAAGAACAGCTTCCCCCTAAATGTTTAGGAATTACTACAGTAAAAATTAACGCTCTAGCCACTTCAAGATGTTTGTTTTTCTTCTCAGATATTATATTTTGTTGAGGTGTATCTACACAAGAACTTTGGTGTATAATCCCATAATGAGTTAGATATGAACCTAGAATTGAGGAATATTACTCTCGTCTATTATAAGTCTGAAGAAATTGGGGATTGGCTTGCAATTGAGTCTTAATCATATGGTGGAAATTTTGGAAAGTTTGGGCAGCTTCTAATTTTTCTTTGAGCAACTAGGCCCAACTTACATGAAATGATCATTTATGAATGTAGTTAACCACTTAGCCCCAAATATGTTTTGAACACTTGGAGGTCCCAGAATATCACTATGTATCTAAGGAAAAAAGGATGTGATTTTTTATATATTTATGCAGGAAAATGAGCCCGATGATGCTTGGATAGGTCACATATTTCACATTGAAAGTCTTGGGTATCCCTATCTTTTAATAAAGTAGGAAAACAACGTGTTCAATTAAGGAAATTTTGGGTATGCCAAAGTTGAATTTCTTGATTTGAAGTTGACTGAGAAGGACTCAAGTGGGTATGAGAGAGTACATGAACTAATAGGTCCAGCCTCGTAGTAATGAACTTCATCAATCTCCTTTCCAACACCTATCACCTTCTCCGTGCACGAGTACTGAAATTCAAATTAATTAGTGAAAAAATTGGCATCGCAATTAACACTTTTAGTGATTAGACTAATTAAAAGGAGATTAGACGAAAGTTTTTGGACGTGTGAAGCTGAGTCAAATGAGACAGTATCTGAAAAAGAAATACACCCCTTTTCCAGCAATTGAGTATAGAGACTTGTTGACAATTTTAACTCTCTCTACCTGAAAGAGTAGCAAAAGGAACATACAAATTCGATTAGTTTGTCATGTGAACTATGGCACCAGAATAGATAATCCATGAATAATTCGAATGAGAATGAACATTTAAGCTTGTGGAATGAGAAAATGCATAGAAAAATGAGATATTGACCTTCAGTAACTGGAAAAAAAAAAATGGAAGCGCAATTGAATTAGAAGATGATTGACAACTAAGATTACAAACATTAAAACATGAAATAGGCTTGAAAGAGTCAAAAGATAGCCTAAATCGGTGTAAAATAGCCAAAAAGGAAAATGGGAAACCGGCACTGAAAAGGTATAAATCCGGCCAAAGAACAACTGAACCTGCTTTTGAATACATCTGATCTGGTACGGAATGTGCTGAATACGCCTGAAATGCATTGAAACAACCAGAACATCCAGGAAACAGGCTAAAAATATGCTGAAACGACCTCAAAAAGATAAGTCAAGGGTTAAAAGGTTCTACAAGGGTTGAAGTAGTGTCGGACCGCTTGCCAAAATTAAATAAATAAATACACCCACAAACTATAAAATATTGTAATTACAATAGATTTTTTTAATTTTAGTATTACTAATTCAAATTAAATATAAATCCATGTTTATAAATAGAATTATTATTCTATAATTTATTTCAAAACCTCAAAAACTAACAATCAATGTCTAAATTTGTTCAAATTGAAATTGTTTGTGCCTATATACTTTGCTGGTGGCCATGATTTGCTAATGGAAAGAATGAAATAAACTGTAATAATTTAAATTGGCATTTTAATACAATTTTTTTTATCCGCATCACAGGATTAATATGGCGTTGGAGGAGTATCTTTTAAAAGGAGTGGCACTTGGGATGAAATTCAAATATTGGGCCTGCAAATGCAATACAAGAACCTATTAAAACAATTGAATTTTTTTGTAAAAAAGAACTTGATTAACCGATAAAACCATGACATTTTTCCTTTTCACGGTTAAATCGGTCTGTTCAATGGTTCATTGACCGATTTCTCCATTTACGGTTAATATATTATGACCGGACCGGATTGGAGGCCGGTTCTTTGTCTCCTCGGTTGAGCTAGTTGGTCCAGTCCATTTTTCATAACATTGGGAAAAATGACTTCGTTTGCTGTAATTATGTGATTATAGTTTGTTATTATTGATCCATACATTACCTTCTAGAGCATTTCTAGTGCATTATAGTTCACAACCATGTCAAGGGGTTCTGCTAAAGTACTAAAGATGCATGCTCTAAGTGACCAGCACAGGAAAATCAAAGATACTATCACAAGAAGATCTGCCTTCAGCAAATTAGTAAACATGCTAGACTGAAGTTGGTACCAAATTATTGGAGAGTTTTAATCATACAGCTTTGTGTATATACTTAGACGAAGGACATAAGCTTCAACTCTTTCAGATTTCTGTGTTCGATGTTATGACCTCGTCTATATTTTTGAATTGTGATCCATATCAAATGTTAGACCTGCCATTTACTTGGATCTCATCTAATGTTGTTGTTACAGGCTCAGCAGTTGGGTTCAAATTAGACAGCCTCCTCAAACTGACTGACACACGTGCTCGGAACAATAAAATGACACTAATGCATTATCTTTGCAAGGTACAAATTGACATATCTCTTTAAATGTTACTTAGGTCCATCAGACTAACAGTCTAATTGTATTCCCATGTGAAAATAATCATGGCTTTCTTATCTGTTGTACTGGTATAAAGGCATTGTGAATGAGAGAGAAGATTCTTACAACCAACTTACGCTTATCCTATTAATATCTAGACTGAGTTGTGTTTGTCTTATTATGTTTGATGTAAGTAGTCAGAAGCAATAAAGATGATATGCGCTGGCAAGACATACTTCCAATTTAGGGATTTTTTCTTGTTCCTTTTCCTGATTATATGTGGGTTCGAGACCAGTAAATATCGTAAATGCTGTTATTCTTGCTTTCCTTTATGAGGCAAATGACGAATTAATTCAATCAGGAGACTCGCCAAACTTTGCATGGAAGAATTATCCTCGCCCATTTTTATGTTTCCATGAATATATGACTCAGTTTGTTTTAGAACCACATCAAGTAGTCATTCGTGCATGATTTAATTCCAACTCAACAAGAAGATAGTGAACTCTTTTGTTTAATTATTACCAGGTGCTTGCTGATAAACTGCCAGAACTTCTTGATTTCTGGAAAGACCTTTCTGACTTGGAACCTGCATCAAAGGTACTTATTGGACTTTTCCATGATTATCTTAGATAATTTTTCCAGAGACTGAAGCAATAATCAATTTCGTTATATAACTGGTTATGTTGACTGGACCATTCAAATTTCTGTCCAGATCCAATTGAGATTTTTGGCGGAGGAAATGCAAGCAGTTAGCAAAGGACTGGAAAAAATTGTGCAGGAGTTGTCCATGTCTGAAAATGATGGTAGTGTGTCAGAAAATTTCCGTAAGGTAATTCATGAAATAAATGAAATGAAAGTTTTGAAGATCTATCAGTCCGTATTTTAATCAATTTTCTTTTACTTTTATAGTTTCAACAGCAGCTGATTTTTTTAGCAAGAGCATTTAATTATTGTAGTGTAATAGGATGTTAGGAATCATGTGATTGTAGCTTGAAAACTAAATAAGTTGTTGGAGGCTCTGAAACTTTTGAGTTTCATATTCCTGTTGTGTACATGTTTTTCAAATGAACGGCTGCATTTCTAGCAATTGCTGAGTGAACTTTCGGTCTCAGGCTTTGAAGGAATTTCTTTGTTTTGCTGAAGGTGAAGTAAGGTCCTTAGCTTCACTTTATTCTGGAGTGGTATGTATCTCCCATAAGCAAAACATTCATATTTTTAATTTTTGACGTTTAAGCACATTAACATTTTCATGTCCGGTTTGTATCAAATTTGACCTTATACAGGGTAGAAATGTGGATGCCTTGATTCTTTACTTTGGAGAAGACCCATCTCGTTGCCAATTTGAGCAAGGTACTTATCACTTCGCAAAATTAAGGAATTGGATGTTTGTATAGCAGTTTTGAGGAATTTAGATTATCTTGAGAAGAATCTAACCTCATTTTTCTCAGTTTATTCATTTTAGTGCAATTGGTGGTTCTTGGTTCAATAAAAACCAAAACATTGCATGTGTCATGCTTGTTGCAATCCATTCTAGCATCACGCAGTGGTACTATTTTGTTCCTAATCTGCAAATGCAAGTCCTTTAATTTACTTCATCTTCCTTTTTTGCTGCAGTGATTTCAACTCTGTTCAACTTTGTGAGAATGTTCAAGCAAGCCCATGAAGAAAATTGCAAGCAGCTGGAGTTAGAGAAAAAGAAAGCGGAGAAGGAAGCTGCAACTGAGAAGCTGAAGTTAAATGCTTCGGAAAAGGAAATTGGACACTCAATACATTCTCAAGTCAAAAGTGTCAAATAACTAAAAACTGAATTTTCAATATGACAACAGTAACCAATTTATCATCAACTGGAGATGAAATTATTGTCACCGGCATTTTCATACCTTACTAGATATTGTTGGGTATTAGAAAAATGTTCTTGTTGATGGTGAAAGTGGTGAAGGACGTATATCTTGCTATGTTGGAAATTTGGAGCAAGAGAAATGGGCGATGGAATATCTGGACAATGTTGGATGCCTGTCTGGAAAGGTATATCTTTAAAATTCGCCATTCTATTATAGCTTTTGTTTTGGTTTTTTTGTTTTTATATTTGAACTTATCTATAACAAGGAAGTTATCTAATTCCAGTCTAATTCGTGTCAATTTTTCAGTAGAATCTGGGGACGTCAAGTTTGTTCTCGTTAATATCTTGTATATATTTTGTTAGCGGAAGAATGAAAATGTAAGATATTTTCACAGAAGGATGTGATATTCCTTGTTCTTTAAAGGTTCAGTACACTTTTTCACAACTTGGATTTCTTCCTGCCATCACCTTGTACAATATTCATTTTGAGTTGTAGCTGTATTGTTAAGATATTACCATGCCAATCTAGTTTTTGCTATCCCTCTAGCCATAGTTCTTATTTAAAGGCTTCAACCAGCAAAATATTGGAATGTTCATCCCTTCTGTTATATGATAATGGCACACTGTGCTGTGTGGTGACATTACAGTTTTCATCAAACACAGTTTTGTTTTCATGATAATGGCACACTCCATTCATTTTGACACATTAATTCTTCCTTTTTTCCAGCACTTCGTGGGTTATAGCTGAAAACTAAAATTAATCCACGCACCTTTTTGTACCTTTAAATGAATTTTTCTTTTTTCCCATTGTCGATCTTATATATAATGGTATGAACAGTGACACTATATTTATTGAAATTTCATTGTCCAGCAGAAAGATTTGTTTATCAAGATATCGACACGTACGAGCAATTGAAGATATTATCAGGCAGAATAAACTACATCTAGTTTCAACAATAACATTTATGTTTCACAAAAATAGTGTTTTTTTCAGGCTATTTGTTTTTCATCCAACAGCTTTCATACTTTTTCGTAATTTAGGGGTTGAACGTTGGAACTCATCTTATTGTATTGTAATTATTTATTGTAACTGTAGCTAATGGAAGGTTGTTTGAGCTGGTTTAGAGTTAGCCGGCAAGAAATTTGCTACAGAAATTATTTTTGAGTTAGATTTTAGTTGAGAATGGTAGATGATAAAATGATATTTCCAAACTCCTTTTACAATGTTATGAGAAAATATTATATCTAGAGAACAAAATGATTTCATTGTGAAAAGTTTGGATGGTCTAAGCTGAATTTTGATATTCATATAAGAAGAAAAAATTAAATAGAAGGGCTTCTTGAATAAGTATATACGTGAGTGCACAGTTATAAAAGTGAAAAAAAGCATACATAACCAAGTAAATAAAAATAATTGATGAAACGCTACATATAAATCCGTATATGTAGACAGTACTAGCCTATAACTAAGAAGAACGCCCACCATTAATTTCAATATTTTTATTATTCGCTCAATTGAAAATCCATTGAAATTTCAAATTAAAACAATTAAAATAAGTGTAGATTCGATTTTTGAACGGGTGACGTAATCAACAAATTTTGACTTCAGTCACGTTCACGTTAATACATATTTAGACAAATCGTTAGGAACACATAATCTTTTCCGAATATAGGAGAGGTGACCACGTGAACTACGATGGCCAAGTCAGCCACTAGTATAGGCATAGGTGTGGAACGTACGAAAGACCTGAGTTTCAATAGTGTTTAGACATCAGGAATGTGAGAGAGCAGTGATACTTGAGCTTGTAAAATTGGATTACCTTTAAATAGCACTAAATATGAATTTTTTTTAATTATGAAAGAGGTAGAATGGTTACCGTTGGATGAAAAGACTCGCGGCCTCATTCTGATGATTGAAATGTCTTCTACCTTTTAATTTTGTATTTTTCAAAAATTCACTATTACAAAATTCATTATCAACAACATTGGGTCTTAAACATAGGCTTAATGTTTCCAAACAATAGCCACCTTATAGCCTATGTCTCACATCTGTAAAGTAGACTAACAATCTGATCGTAAGGTATCTATTTCAAAGATGTTACATCAATTAATCATAAAAAGATCTTGTACATTAGATCTTTCGGAATAAGTGAAGTGGTAGATGTTTTCTCTCATTATAGAGCTAACTGCCTCTCGTACCTTGCCTAGATCACAGAGGGTCGACCTCTACATGGCATCTCGACTGAGGTAATACATCACTTCGATTACCTTAGTTATGGCCTCAACTTCCAATCCCTCAAATTCAAGTATGGATATTTTATTAATGTATGAACCTTTGGTTTGACTAGATCATAAAGTTGTGGGGCGATCTGTTATCGAAGTGAATCGTTAGCGTGGAGTATTTTACTTGCATCACTTCGACGACCGTAGCTATGGCTTCGGGTAAATTAGGTAGGATAGTGATGTGGAGCCCTGGCCTGATTAAATTGCTAACTAGTTGATATGTGGTCATTATTGAAGTCTCATAAAAAGAGGCGTAACAAGAAGCATTGTGTGGATTTGATGACCCGTGAGACAACGGACACCATTTTTTTTATCTGCTGTTGTGTATTGAAGTTTCTTGCAGATATAGTTTTATACAATAAGGACAAACTATTCGAGTTTTTTGAAAGGTTGATAACTTGTGAATCATTTACATATTTCTGGGAGATTGAATAAACAATTTAAAGTCTGTGACTTTACTCACGATGGAAGTGCTAGCAACCCCTTCCATTGAATGAGGCACAAAAATTTGAGATTGAATTTGGATGCAAATCTGAATGTCTCTCAACTGTTGATCAGCCTTTTGTAGCAAGTTTTGTGAATGAAACTTATGTAACCTGCTGTAATTTTCGACAATATCATTGGCATTCCTATGGAGGATATTGTTGGAATATGTTCCCACGTGATATATTTTGTTGTGATAAAATAATATTTCTTACTCTTGTTTGGTGGGGAATAAAATCAAATTTTTAGTAAATTTTGATGTTAGTCGATAAATTGTATAATTGAAAAGTTGTGGGTCTCATGAAATATGTGATTAAAATTAATTATTAATTTTGACTTAAAATTAAAATCTAAATTTTAATTTTCACCAAATATGGGTTATATTTATTTGATATATACTAATTAATATGTCCACAATCACTTGCGATAACATAAGTTGATTAGTGTAGTGTGACAAAACATACATTTTAATCATGAATAATTTGTTTATGGCTGATGAGAGTTGGCACCTTATTCTGAAAGGTCGTAATGTTGACTGATTCACTATTCAAGTTTGTGATTTGTCCTTATCGCAAAAATAATTAAACGTGACACTAATAAAAATTAGAATGTGTTGAATTGGCCGTGTCGTGTTTAAGTCCATAATATGATCGTACAGGAAATTGAATTTTAATTGATCATTGAGAATTTCATTTGAATTTCTTGACAAGGTTGTATGTGTCCTCCGTGAGTTCAATGATTTTTAAATCCATCAATAGGTGAAATCATTTTAATTGGTCAAATATCTTGACAAGTTGGTGATTGAGAATGAGTTGAGTATCAAACACAATATGTGCTAAGAATCGTCGCCTAGAAAAAACAGGTACAATAACTACTTAAGTATTTTTTTATTAAACGATTATAAATATGAACCCTGTTTTTAGAGATGGTTAAATTTCGTCATTAGTGATTGGTTTATATAATAATTGAAAAAAATGGTACTTAAGTTAGAGATAATAATTAGAGGGGTCAAAATGGTTATTTGTAACCATATCTGATTAAATTGATCTCAAATGGGGATAAAATACAGATACGACATGTCGATGAAATGTATTATAAATAAATATATTAGTTTTTATGTATCATATAATTTGACTGTGCAGTCTTTTTTCTTTAGTGGGACAAAAAACTAATAATTAGTTTGTATGATTTATGATTAATTAGACATGATTTAATTATTAGAAACTTGGATAATATGCGTTCAATGAGGTCCCTAAGGTAGCACTATAAAGTATAGGGATTTAACTGCAATCATTATAAAAATTTTGGAATTAATTATAATTGATATACAAATTGTAAACTTAATTTTATTTGTTAATGAACATAATAGGTACACTTTAGTATATCTGGACTTTCACAAGCTTTCTAAAGCCTTTTGCCAAATTTGTTCAGCAGAGTAGTTTGATGATGATTGATGAGACTAGTTACCGAAAAGAGATGCAACTAGAACAACATCTTTAAGATATTTTTGTCATTGTCCTAGAATTCTGACTTATTTGACTGATGGGCTCAGATGGAATTGGGCTAAATGTTATATAGAATGAGCTGACTAATTATTCCGACGATCGTTTCGACGACTGCTCCGATTTCAATAATTATTACGGCGACTATTTCAGTAATCATTCCAGCGACTGCTCCGATTCCGACAATTTATACAATATTGTTGCAAATTCACAATTTAGATAGTCACATATTATTTTTCAATCACAAATAATAATTTTTATACGTTACAGATTATTTTATGGTTACAGTTCAAAAATTTTCTAGGTCACAATTAATTCGTTGGTCAGAAATTTCAAAATTAGTTGGTCACAGATCAAAATTTATAGGTCACACAGTCACAAATTTCCAAATTAGTTGGTCACAAATTTTTTCACGGTCACATATTATATAATTTTTAGGTCACAGATAACAAAATGGTTGGTCACAGATTATATTTTTAGTCACGGATTACCGAATTTTAAGGGCACAAATTAATATTTTTAGTCACACAAGGTCACACGAACCCAAA
>CAIGRK010053572.1:0-22096 GCA_903798315.1 Fraxinus greggii | reverse complement strand
TACTTTAGCTAGACTTCGGGATGGTCGCCCAGTTGATACTCCTTTAGAGGCGAATGTGAAGTACCGTAAGGAGGAGGGTGATCTCCTTATTGATCCCTCTATATAGCTAGTTAGTGGGTAGTTTAAATTATTTCACTATTACTCTCATCTGACTGCGGTTCGTCGCATTATACGATACTTGCTGGGTACACCCAATAGGGGTCCTTTCTTTCCTGCAAATTCTTCTCTTGAGTTGATAAGATATAATGATGCGGATTGGGCTGGATGCGCGAATACTCGTCGCTCGATTACAAGTTGGTACATGTTTCTTGGAGGTGCACTAACTTCCTGGTGCAGTAAGAAACATGATCGTGTCTCTAAATCTTCCACTGAATTTGAGTATCGTGCTATGTCTTCTGTCTGTTCTGAGATTGTTTGGCTACGAGGCCTTCTATCAGAGCTTGGTTGTCCTCAGTTTAGGCCTACTCCACTTAATGCTGATAATACTAGTGTCATTCAAATTGCTACTAATCCTGTGTTTCATGAGCGCACTAAACACATTGAGAAGGACTGTCACTCCATTCGTGAGGCTTATGATGGTCACATTATTTCTCTTCCACATATCACCGGTGATGTTCAGATACAAAGCCAATGACACTACAGCGTCATTAGTCTCTAGTCGACAAATTGATGCTTCTTGATCATCCAACATTTTAAGGGGAGTCAATAAGATTAAGATTGAGATTGAGATCACGGAGATTTCGATATCACAAAGATTATGGTTTACTACCATATATAATGCAATGTATCTCGAAAGCGAAAATCATTCAACCAAAAATATTGACATAACCAGGCATCACTCAATGAACTTTCAGGTTATTCAGTCATCCTATCGTCTGAGTGGAAAAAAACTACTTAATCTAGTCTCAAGTGGTTCGAACAAAATTGAAAGGGAAAGGAAAGCTCAGCCATTGATTGGCCATGAACCCAGCAAAGACGATCCAAAGTTTGAGGCTTGGGCCGTGGAGTATTCTTTAATCATGTCATGGCTTTGGGACTCGATGCAACCTGAAATTAGTGAAAATTGTATGTTTTTGACCACTACTAAAGATATATGGGCTACTGTGAAGCAAACATACTCCAAAGTTAAAGATGCAGCCTTGGTTTTTGATTCAGGTAAAACATAATTTATCCAATGCTCTTAGTACCTCAAAGGACTGTAAAACACACGATATGTGGGTTGTTGATTCAGGTGCTACTGATCACACGACCAACTCATCACATCACTTCACTACACAACCTATGTCCCGAAAATCAAAAAATAAGAGTCGTTGATGGTACATTGGCATCCATTGCAGGAAAAGGAACCATTCCTGTCACCTCTTTTCTCATTAAAATCTGTACTTCAAGTGCCTAAACTTTCTATTAATTTGTTATCTATTAATAAACTCATAAAAGATCTAAACTGTAAATTTATATGATAATTGCATCTTTCAAGAAATGGTTACAGGAAAGACAATTAGGCTTGCTAAGGAGAGGGAAGGCCTTAATTTATTGGATACTAGTTGTGGTGGAAATGGAGATCGATTACCTCTATCTCATTTATCTGATAAGCTTTCACCAAATAAACTTCAGATTTTGCTTCAACATTTTTGTTTGGGACATCCATCATTTTTAGTGAAGAATAGAGTATTAAAATTCCTCAAACAGTTCAAGACGCACTAAAGAGAGAAGAATAGAAAAAAGCTATGAGTAAAGAAATGATGTCACTGAATAAAAATGAGACGTTGGATGTTGCTGAGATGCCAAAAGGAAAGAGACCAGTGGGATGCAAATGGGCGTATACTGTAAAACATAATGCTGATGGTACTTTGGAGAGATATAAAGCGAGACTTCTAGCAAAGGGGAACACTCAAACGTATGGGGTAGACGATCAAGAAACATTTGTTTCGTTTGCAAAAATGAATACTATTAGAGTTTTGTTGTCCTTAACAGCTAATCTTCAATGGTCCTTGTAGCAATTTGATGTAAAAAATGCATTCTTGCATGGTGATTTGGAGGAAGAAGTTTATATGGAGGCACCTCCTAGCTTTACTATGGGTTTTGGAGTTAAAAGTGTATACAAGTTGAAGAAAGCTCTATATGGATTGAAACAATCTCCTGGAGCATGGTTTGGAAGATTTATCAATGCAATGAAACAAATGGGGTTCAAGAAATCACAAGGCGATCATACACTCTTCATAAAAAGATTACGAAGCGCTAAAATGACTATCCTGATTGTTTATGTTGATGATAATCAACATGGGATGATCTTGAAGAAATTGAGAAGCTTAGAAAGCAACTGGCAAAAGAATTTGAAATAAAAGAACTAGAAAAGTTGAAATACTTCTTAGGGATTGAAGTGGCATATTAAAAAAATGGCAAATTTATTTCCCAACAAAAATACATTCTTGATCTGCTACACGAGACAAGAATGCTAGGTTGTAAGCCTTCTAAAATTCCCATTCAACAAAATCACAAGCTAGGAGAAGCTACAGAGGACACAATAGACAAGGGAGATATCAAAGATTAGTTGGAAAACTCATTTATATGGCTCATGCTAGGCCAAATATTGATTATGCTGTAAGTATGGTAAGTCAGACTTAGAACTATTTATCGAATCTTCCAATATTTGAAGTCTACACCAGGAAAAAGTCTCTTCAAACATAATCAAGAGTTGAGTATAAAAGCCTAAACGGACGCGGAATGGGCAGGTTCAATAGCTGATCGCAGGTCAACATCCAGGTCTTAGAGCTATAGCGCATGGAATTTGTGAGCTTTTATGGCTCCAGATTATCATAGAAAAGTTGGGTATCAAGTGGGTTGGAAGTATGAAGTTATACTGTAATAACAAGTTTTCAATTAATATAACTCACAATCTGGTACAGCATGATCGTACTAAGCACCTAGAAGTGGATCAACATTTTATCAAAGAAAAACTAGATTGTGGTCTAATCTGTACTCAGTATGTCCCAACAGATTGACAACTTGCAAACATCATTACCAAGGGATTATCAAGCCACTCATTCCAACGAATTACAAACAAGCTGGGCATGGACAACACTTGCTTGCCAGCTTGAGGGGAGCATTAACAAATCCTCAAGAATATGTTTGACATGGAAAAAATGAATTAAATCCCTAATTTGATTTCAAGATTGCATAGTTGTAAATAGATTGATTCCTCTCCTAATTTAATTGCTAAAAATCTGGTAATTATGGTCTNGATTATCAAGCCACTCATTCCAACGAATTACAAACAAGCTGGGCATGGACAACACTTGCTTGCCAGCTTGAGGGGAGCATTAACAAATCCTCAAGAATATGTTTGACATGGAAAAAATGAATTAAATCCCTAATTTGATTTCAAGATTGCATAGTTGTAAATAGATTGATTCCTCTCCTAATTTAATTGCTAAAAATCTGGTAATTATGGTCTTCTATCACAGGGGAGAGATTTTTGCCTATTTCTTTGTATAGAATTAGTTTCCTAAATTAGTGGTCTTTGTACTCTATAAATTGTAAACTTTTATTGGAGAAATACAAGTCAGAAATCATATTCTTATTCACCTATAAGTTGTACACATTTGAAGGTTTGGGCGACAATTGCATCAAATGAAATGTTGAGAAAAGTCTACAACCTTTTGAAAGGTTTAGGAGCGCAGCTGCAATTATCCCTTTTTGATAATCCCATATAATTTTCCATTATGTCTCATACTTGAAACTCTTAACTAAGTTTCAGTGACACTAGGGAACTTGAGGCCCAGGGCGTCACAAATATGATGCATATTAAGGCAGGGACTGAAACCAAATTTCTGTTTTTACTCATTCATACAAGATAGCACTCAAAAACTTCAATTCAAACAACAAAGTTGAGGTAAAACAAGTGATCATATAAGTGACAAAAGCATGAAGCACCAGTATAGGCCAAACCTGCTTTCCTGAGTCCCTTTGAAGACAATCACAATGGCATTAACATCTTTTTGCAAGCCCTACAAATGCATGGATAAGATCTTAACAATTAATAATATAATAATACATTTTCAAAATTTGACAAGATAGAAAGAGGTTTCTTAGAAGGGAAGCGAGGAAAAAGAATCCAACTAATTAAATTGTAGGACTCAGAAGAGCCTATTTTTCCTAACCTGCAGGCAGCGCTTCACATCAATAATCAAGTCGATAATTTCAAATCCCTACATAATTCACAATATGACATCATTGCAAGATCAGAAGCTTTATATATAGTTGTTCGATGATCATATAACCAACATTAGCATGTTATTTTATAATTAATTCTGGTTCTGTTTCTTGCTCATTACCTTGATAAAATGATCACATCTTGAGCAAGTCTGATAAATACACCTGCAAGTGCAATACTTATTTATGTTGAGAATTCCTAAAAACCTTGTGTCAATAAAATGTTATCATTGTCCTCAGGTATTTTTCTGGCCAAATATGACAATTACCACTATGCATTGCTCGATAATAAATTTTACTCGATCATGTAAGCAGAAAACAATGATGCTTATGATTCGTCCATTATAATAAATACTAGATATAATTATTGAGCAACATGTTTATCATTAAAAATGTTATTTTCAACAAACGTCTAGCTGAAGCATATTCAACCAATATTCTTCCAAGCATGTGATTGAAAGTCGAAACATGATGATGATGTTGATGTGTATGCTTCACCTTTACCTTAAGTTCTGCAATCAAAACAAACACAAAAAAGAAGGGAGGATAATGGGATGAATTCTATCTAGAGAATAAAAAAAAACATAAATTCCACCAATTATTGAATCGAAAACCATTGACAAATAGTAATTGAGCTAAATTTCACAAGAAATATCTCACAAAATTCTAGTTATTGCCATTCAACATAATTAATCAAAATCCAAATGCTAAATAAATTATCAAACCGAAATCCAAATTTCTTCAGAAAAAATGAACAATTATCACCTCCACCAAATGAACAACAATTAAGCATAAGATAATTGCCACAATCATCCAGCCCTTTCTTTCCATTCTCTGCCAAAAAATCAATAAAAATTTAAATCCTCAAGTTAGTAAACAAGTTAACCCCTCATTAATTACAAAACAAAAATTGCGAAATAAATTAAAAATAATCTAATTAAAGGGTCTCCAATATAATTAAACCCTAAAAATTAACACGCGCGCATTCACATTAATCGAAGTTATTACAGTGAAAAATAGAGTATACATGAGTAAAAAAGATCTGTGTATTTTCGAAGATTTCTACCCAAAACCATCAACAATCAACTGAGAAGAAGATACCGGATAAGAAGGCATATATGCCAACGATTGGCGTCCAACGCGCCGGCAACCAGAGTGTTGATTGTGTTCGGCGGAGCGTTTGAAAGAGAGAGAGGTATTGTCGGTACCGTGGGAAAATGGGGAACAGCCAAAGAGGAGAGGAAAGAAAAGATATAAAGGAGGAGGAAACGATGTCGTTCACTGAGGAATCCAAAGTAGTTGTTTAAGCCCCCCGAATTAAAGGCCAAAAAAAATATGAAATCAATGTAGCAAATAGTAACTTGGCACACATCACAGGACCTATGGAGTGACTCTTTTATTGTAAGATTATACTACATATACATCATGGTTTACATCTTGATCTATAGTCAATAATAAAATGTCACTTGAATATTGTGTACATCAAGATATAAATCCTGACATACCTATAGTATAACCCTTTATTGTATAGGGAAATAGGCAGAAGTAATAAATTTATATTTTGAATAAGAATAGTAACATTTATCATTTAGCCCCCGTTTGTTTCTTATTTTTCTCCCATAAAAATGAAAAATATGGCCGTTATCCATCACATCAAGCCATCAATTTTGAATTTATATCTTTTGTGTGGGGCCCAAAAACGACTATATTTTTCATTCTCATTCTATAATAATGTGGTCCAAACGGTGCCTTAGTATTTATTAATGCACCTTAGTATTGCCCTTGTGCCAGTGATTGAATGATTATTAGGAGTCTAGTCTAGGACCATTTAAGTGATATTTATTAATATGTCATTTCAAATAGACTTATTCACATACTAATGAGTTAGATAAATAGCATATACCTAGAAATTTAAAATAACATAAATTAATA
Organism: Fraxinus greggii; assembly: GCA_903798315.1. Lineage (NCBI taxonomy): Eukaryota > Viridiplantae > Streptophyta > Magnoliopsida > Lamiales > Oleaceae > Fraxinus > Fraxinus greggii. The sequence goes on along the minus strand of CAIGRK010053572.1, from coordinate 15,952 downwards.
TTACTTAATTGTCACATTAATATCTAGATAGCACTATATACTTATCTATTACAGTTAATATGATTTTTAATTCATTACACAAAGTTAGATCTTCAATCTTTTAACTGAAATAATTAAGTCCCTGTTTGGGGCACATTTTTGTCTGATCAAATAGAAAAAATTAGAACGTTGTAACAGTGACACTTGACATTCAGTAGACTCTTGACAGTGTAAACAGAGACACAGCCAGTGCAAATTGGGTGATTTTACCGTTTTCTTCAATTGAAATTGAAGGGCAAAACCGAAAAAAGTGGGAAAAGTAGAAAATGTAATGATGACACAATATTGTAGCACAATGCTTGATTTGACCTAAAGAATGCATTTTTCTTTCCAAAATGGCAACCAAACAGAGGCTAAGTTTTCACACTTTCGCTTTGTAGCATTTAAGTCATATCTATTGTTCCAAACAGGCAAAAAGTCCATTTAACTCACTTTATCGACAAGAAGTGAGTATGTGACACTTAATTCTAAGAATTAAGATCATTGTACATTTATTTTGAATACCTTAGCGTACATTCTATGATGTGTTAAAAATCTAGCCATTGATCAATAAGTTTTATTCAAATCAATGGCTAGATTGTCTGCCAAATCATAGAATGTCAAACTAAATGTACATATATTAGGATTATAATTTTAATAGAAAAATAATAAAAATGCATCTCTTTCCCAATCCTAGCTTGCCCCCGGACCAGCTAGCCCCACCCCCCAATGACCCAATAAATAATTCCCAATCCTAGTTAATTAGTTTTTCTTAATATAATGTTTTGTGAGTCTGTTTAGCTACTGTTTGGGCTCCATAAAAAATATGTTTTCTGAAAAAAAATATTTTAGATTAATGATTTTTTGGAGAAAGTGTGGTTAAAAAATAAAGAAATATTTTGAATTTACATGTAATATTATTTTATTGAAAATAAGAAAGAGAAAATATATTTCCATAAAAATGAAGCCCAAATAGGAGCTTAATAAGGCCATGTCTAATTTCTTCTTAATTCTTTATCCTTTTTTGGGGATTCTTTTTGTTGAATTCACATTTTTCTAACTCACTTTACTTTAGTCTAAGAATGAGAGAAAAAGAGAGTGAGATTGATCATTCGTGACAAGAACGCAAAAGAGAAAAAAGTAAGGTAGTTAATTGTGAGAAAAAACAGTACAGCTACAAGAGAGAAATGGAAAAGAGTGTTCTGAGAGGATTGAAAAGTTAAAAGTGAATTTCTTTGCAAAAGGGAGTGAGTTGAAGAGGATCGTAATTGAGAATCGACCCATGGTCATGTTGGTTTATAAGGAATCACTCGTCAACTTTGAGAAATCTAGAACACCCCTTATTAGTTTGGCTACTTCTTCATTGCAGGAATTCGAAGACATATTTTCGGAGGACATACTAGTGGGCTGCCACCTATTTGAGCATTGAGAATCAAATTGACTTCGTACTTGGAGCTATTATTCCAAACAGACAGGCTTATCGAAGTAATCCCGAAAAGACCAAGGAACTTCAAAGACAAGTGGAAGAATTGATGAGCAAAAAGTATGTAAGGAAAAGCATGAGTCCATGTACCGTGCCAATACTACTTGTGCCCAAAAAAGATGGGTCTTGAAGGATGTACCTAGACTGCCGGACAATCAACAACATAACGGTAAAATATCTTCATCTTATACCTAGGTTAGATGATATGTTAGATGAATTACATGGATCGTGCATGTTTAGTAAAATAGATCTTAAAGTGGATATATCAAACTAGCATGAGAGTAGTAGATGAGTGGAAAACTACTTTTAAAACTAAGTATGATTCATATGAGTGGTTAGTCATGTCATTTGGACTTACTAATATACCTAGCACGTTTATAAGATTAATGAATCATGTCTCGCGTGCATTTATAGGTAAATTTGTAGTAGTTTATTTCGATGATATCTTAATATATAATAAGAGTTTAAATGACCATATAGGACATTTAAAATGTGTGCTTGTGATCTTAAGATGAGAAAAAATTTATGCTAACTTAAAAAAGTGTACATTTTGAATGGAAAAAGTTGTTTTCCTTGGTTATTTGTTAATGCAAAGAGAATTGAAGTGGATGAGAAGAAAATCAAAGATAACAAGGAGTGGCCAACACCAAAAAGCATAACTGAGGTAAGAAGATTTCATGGTTTAGCTAGCTTTTATAAGCGTTTTGTTAAAGATTTTAGCACACTTGCCACAACACTCACAAATATTGTAAAGAAAGATGTAGGATTTCATTTGGGCATTGAACAAGAATATGTTGTTTATCACACCAATTTTATCACTATCTAACTTTAACAATACTTTTGATATTGAATGTGACGTCTCAATAATATGTATTGGAGTTGTTTTGATGCAGGAACAAAGGCCAATAGCTTACTTTAGTGACAATCTAAGTGGTGCAGTTCTCAACCATCTTACATATGACAAGGAGTTGTATGCACTTGTTCCAACTTTGGAGACATGACAACACTACCCATGGCCAAAAGAGTTTGTGATTCACACCGATCATGAGTCTTTGAAGCATTTAAAGGGTCAATGTAAACTAAACAAGAGACATGCAAGGTGAATTGAGTTCATTGAGATATTTTCATATGTTATTCGATATAAACAAGATAAACATATGCATTGTCAAGGAAGTATGTACTTCTTAATTCTTTAGGTGTCAAATTGCTAGGATTTGAATATGTTAGGGAAATGTATACTTATGACATGAATTTTTATAATATATATGAATCATGTGACAAATGTGCTATAGATAGGTTCTTTAAGCAGATGGATATTTATTTCGAAAAAATAAGTTATGTGTATCTAGGTGTTCAATGAGAGAATTGTTAATACGTGAAGCACATAGTGGATGTTTAATGGGTCACTTTGGGACTAAGAAGACCTTGAAGATGCTAAATGAACACTTTTGTTGGCCTAAGATAAAAGTTGATATTGATTGAGGTTGTAGTAAATGCATCCCTTGTAAAAGAACTAATTTTAAAGTTTTACCTCAAGGTTTGTATACGCAATTACATGTTCCTAGTGAGCATTGGATTGATGAGTCTATAGATTTTGTGTTGGTTTTACCTAGGTTTAAGAAAGGAAGAGATTATATATTTGTGGTAATAGATAGATTTAGTAAGATGGCATATTTCATTTCATGTCCTAAAACTAATGATGCTACTAATATTGTGGATTTGTTCTTTAAAGAAGTAGTGCGCTTACATGGGGTACTTAAGAGTATAATATCGGATAGAGATATTAAGTTTCTTAGCCATTTTTGGAAGATTTTGTGGAGAAAGTTAGGGCTTAAGCTTTTGTTCTCTACAACTTGTCACCCACAAACAAATTGGCAAATTGAGATAGTTAATAGGACATTCATACAACTTTTACACACTAAAGTCAATAAGAATTTAAAGAGTTGGGAGGATTGCTTATCATTCTTAGAATTTGCATACAATGGGATCATGCATTCTAATACTTCTTATACTCCTTTTGTAATTGTTTATGATTTTAATCCACTAACACATTTGGATTTAATTCATTTACATGTTGATAAAAAGGTAGCTTAGTTGAAAAGAAGAAAGCCGAGTTGGTAAGATTCCTCCTTGAAAAGGAACGGTGCCAAGAAGAAAAATGAGCATTATGCTTCTCAAGAAAATAAGGGACGAAAGCGAGTTCATTTGAACCAAGAGATTGGGTGCATATGAGAAATGAATGTTTTCCGGCTCAAAGGAAATCAAAGTTGTAACCGAGAGGAGATGGGTCGTTTCAAGCACTTGAAAAGATCAATAACAATGCCTATAAGTTGGACCTTCTAGGTGAGTATAATATTTTTGCTACTTTCAATATTTCTGATCTTTCCTTGTTTGATGCAGGTGGAGATTCAAGGATGAATCCTTTTGAAGAGGGAGGGAATGATGGGATCCATGGTACGAGAGCTAGTGAGGATAAGGAACCATTGACCGTGGAAGAAGAAACAATGACGAGGTCACGGGCATAGAAGGTCAAGGAAGCTATGTGATTGCTTGCTCAAGCTATAGTGGATGAAAAATCGATCACAACAAGGAAAGGAACAAGTTTCATGTTGAGCTTAAAAGTGGGAACAAGATGGATCAACTTGGTTCGAACAATGGATCGGAAGACCTATGCGACTGCATAAGGTAACTAAGCATGCGGTAACCCTTTATCGAAACCCGGTTGAAAGCTGATGATTGACCTATGCGAACATGAGCCATTAGCCTACGAGGCTGCACAGTACAAATTCTAGACACATTCTTTTCCAAGTTTTGTTTAGACTTCTATTTTAATGAAAACCCTTTTATGGTATCTTTTTTATGTCTTTTAGGATTAACTCCCTTTTTCAGTTAGGTTTTATAGGTTCCATATAAATAGGATTCATTTCATTCATTGTAATAACATATAATTTTGAGAGAGATTATTATAAAGCATATTGCTTTCTAATCGTTCTTTATCAAATTAATTCTGAATTTATCAAGAATTAAATTTTTGTGGCGTTCAACAATTCAAGTAAGGTTTATATGTAATCACATGGTTAAGATATTGTTGCAATTGTCTTTGTTCTTTAGTTCAATAATTTATTTGGGTCGAGCTTTCTTTCAAACGTTGATTCTTGGCTTTTCTTGGATTTGATCTAATCTGTCGTGAGTTTCGTAGCTACAATTTTTACGTGGGTTCATATCATGTACGATGAATGCACACGTGACTTCATCCCTGTGGCTTGGTTTTCTTGTTATTGGTGTCAATCAATCATTCTTAGACTATATTGCATTAAGCGAAATGGCAGTTGTACATCTCTAGGTTTGCCATGTAAGAATAGAGTAGACTTGTCGGTTGAGTAGATCAATCCTTTCATTGAGTTGTCACATCACCACACTTGCTATAGGATCATGCACAAAGATTCTTTTTGGGAGGCCTATACCAATATGCTTCAGTAACTAGAGGTTGGCTACAGCCTACTGGTTCAGCCCATCCATACCAGTTCGAATGCTCATGGGTTCGAACAAAATTGCCACATCATTATGATGATGGCGTCGGCCTACATTCTTTTGCCACGTGTGCATCATGTGTCTCTGCCTGGAGTTTCGTTGGGTGAGGTATAACACTTAATATGTAATATATCATTCGTTTTAAGGTGTGATATAACATGTAATATGAAATCAGTACGCATTTGAATTGTAATAAAACTCGTCATATATGATGCATTTTCTAAATGAAAACATGGATGATTAGGCTTTTTCTATTTGAATAATTTTTTGGCAAGTAACGAAGATGTTCTTAGAATTTATCAAACACGGCATGTGCACCATCTTGGTGATACAATCATCACATTGTCCGGCCCACTCGGATAGAGAAAGTTGTGAGATGAAGAAATCGTTTGATTGCAATAAAGGATTAACCATGGTAAAATTGTTGTCAAAGTGAAAGCTTGAGAAAACGTTAATAAAAATGTTTTAAGCTGGGCTGATACAATCTAAAGATCTTGAATTCCTTTTAGATACCTATGAAAGATTTTAATTTTATAACACACAAAAATTCAGCCCCATTACATACGAATAAACAATGTTGTAGAAATTATCTTTTCCGGTTTTAAATTATGATGCAGTCTTCAAGGTAGAGAGCTTTCCAAATATATTTCTGGTTTGAAATATATAAAAGCTGAAGAAGAAGAAGAAGAAGAAGAAGAAGAAATAATGTGATAAATATTATCATTGATTAGCTTTCTTGATAGAAGTTATGACATAAATTGATAAGATCGAATTGGTATGATATGTTATTATGCCTATGTTTGACCCCCATTTTTTTCAAAATTTATTTTTTCAAAACTTATTTTCAACCATACTTTCTTTCATAAAATAATTTAACATATAAATTGAAATCTTTTCTTTCTTTTTAACAACATGTTCTCCGAAAAATCACTATTTTAAAATATATTTTCTTATCAAAATGGGGCTCAAACAGGGACTATATATACTTCTTCAGGCATTCTTTTACAGTTAGGAAAAATAGGACCATGGATCCTTAACCTTTTGATTGTTGGCTCTCGAACCTCTGATTTTTAGCACCCCGAGTCCCTAACCCATAAAAAGTCAACGCCTGGGGTCCTTTCGTAACAAAAACTGTAGGCCATTGAAAAGTTAGAATTTTATGCAAAATGATGCTTGTACCTTTAATTAGATATCATGAGAAGGAAAAATAATAATCACTCGAAGTCCCTAACCCTTTAAGCTTTTGACGATGGGTCCCAAACATTTGATTTCTATTATCCCAAGTCCCTAATATTTGAAATTTCTGCACCCAAGGTCCTTTTGTTACGGACAGGGGTGGACCCAATAAATGCCCAATGCAAGCATATGCCTAAATTGAACTTTGAGTTATCCCATTTAACAAATTAGAATATTTTAGAATATTAAGGTTTCAAATTAGATTTGAATAAATGTGCAGTTTGAATTCAGAAGCACAGTAGGATTTATCTCTAGTTCATAGCTTAAATAATAAGATTGTCAACTTCTTTAATCATTACAATCGAACTAAATGTTTCAAATATTAGTTTAATCAATCGAATTCGAATTTAGAAAGGTAAAATGAGTTGGATTAAACCTTCACAACCAAATTTATAGACTATCAACAAGGACATTTTTATTTTAGGAAGGCCCGGAACACGGTTTAGTCCAAGTTGAAACTCAATGTGCCATTAATCTGTTGGATGCGAAAAACATCCTTAGCAATTTGTACAACAGTTGGAACGAAGCTAAGTAGCCCACATTGCTTTCTTCTCCTATTCTTCATTTGGAAAGTTTTGTACTTGGGCATCTTGTGAGTTAATTTGTTGGCAGTGTATCAGAATAACTTCTCTTAAGCTTTTATGGAATGACGTTGTAGCGAAGAAAGTTTCTTTCTTTTGTTGGAAACTTTGGCGTACCTCAGTACTATGGAAACGAATTTCACTTCAGCTTGCGTCTAATTGTTAATGTTGCAACCGCAGGGAAACATTAGAACATGTATTCGTTTTTGGACGTATTGCGCAATCACTCAGGCTGCATTTCTCCTCACTAATTGCCTTTCAAGTACAACATGTTGGGAATTCAGACCGATTCCATAATTTTGCCCACATGATCATGTTCGAAGAAAATTTAATGAGACAAGAAGAAAATAAAAATAGAGAAAAATTATGCGGACTGTGATTTCCACAATATTTACATTTGACATCTTTTCCTTTTATAAGTTGACTTTTTTTAGGCTACTTTTCAACAATCTCCACCTGAACAAAAATTGAGCCAAAACTCCTTATCTCTTGACTACTATAATTGAAAAATTGACTACTATAAAAATTCCACGACACACCTTGCATTAATATCATGTCAATGCCCGTGTACAAAAATAAGGCCGCCTAGTAGTAACACATCATTTATCTGGACAACTATTACATTACTGCTAGTAGTAACACATCATGTATCATGACAACTATTGCATGCCATGAGGATCGTTGTCTCCCATAAAGAGCGACACTGTCCTATTTGATTTCGAACATTACCCGAATCTGCTTCACCTTTAGGACAGTTTCTCTTGACGTGACTTGATTGTTCATACTTGATGAAAACACAGGTTTCAAAACCTTATGTAATCCACATTGAATCAAAACATGATTGACTTTTACCTACCAATAGCCATTATTGATTTCTTCATCATATTTCTCCACGTGACCTATTAAATTGGATCAAGCTATTTTATTGATAAAATGATTAAAATTGAAGATTAAATGTAAATACAATCAACAAATTCCCTTACCTAATTATGAGTTTCACCTCCTAAATTCACTAGTCTAGATGTTTCGAATAGAACTAGAGGAAAAATAGCTATTTGAGATGGAGATATTTGATTGCATATATTTTTCTTGAATCATTGGGAGTATGTATAGATTCATCTCTAGGAGTTAGGATAATTTGGTCATTTCTGCATCGCGCCAAGTAGTGACGTCTTATTGGTTACTTCTTAATTGATTTAGTTAAGAGTCACGCTTTACTCATTAGGGGCAGGATTATCATTTTTCGAGTAGACTAGCCTCACATTTTATCATCAATATGACTTTGTCACGAGGACAATACTTCTCGTTCTACTTCCGTTGCTCATGCTTCCTCTAGTACTTGTTAAGTTATCTTTACTTAGTCATGTCGACGAGCTGAGCCGAAATTCGAAACTCGGGCCGGCTCGAGCCAAACTCGAGCAAAAAAGATTCGAGCTTTTTTTGGCTCGAGCCGAGAAAATTTTGGCCAAAAATTTGAGGCTCGACCCAAGATTCAAGCTCGGTTGTTTGAATTTTTTTTTCTTCCTACAAGCTACAGTTGATGTTTTCACTTCTATTGTTTTAAACGGGCTGGAGCCTTTGCCCTAAAATGGGGCTCGGCACGAGCTTAGGTTCGGTGGTTCCGAGCCGAGCCATAGGCTGCCCGAGCCGGCGAGCCATTTTGCCATTCCTATCTTTACTGACGGGTAAGTTTTTCAGCCTTCCCTTCAAAGCATCGGATACTTGCTTTCCTAAACAAGAATTTTCAAGAGCGCATTGCTCTTTCTTTCCCTATTATTCTTGTCCAACTCTTTGCTTTGGCGATATGGCTTACGATGTTCAGTCGCAAGTGTCTTGGGGTTTCTCACCTTGCATTGAATTAGTTTTAGATTGAATGTCAAGGAATTTATTTGCATAAGGTAACTAAAGTCATTATCCATTTTTCGGTTTGTGTCAAGTTGAAAGAAATTTGGTTCCCTACATATTTACCTAATATAAACGATAGAGTTGCAATTCTCAAGGTTACCTTAGATCCAAAAATCTTTATGTATGTGTTCCCTGGGTACCTAGGAGTTTGTGTCATGCATGCTTTCCCTATCTTTTCCCACCTATGGGGTTTTAATTAAGATATTGATTTTTCTTTACAATGGTTGGGCGCTCACATCCTTGGCCAGCGCGTGAGATGGCCATGTGTTCCTTATCAGACTTGTGGGCCTTTGACCTTTGGTGTGATAGTCGCAACTCTTTACCTGTTCTGCTTTTTGGCCATTCTTAGCACTTTGTACCATTCATTTGTATCATGATTGTTAGTACAATGGCATTTGTTGAATTTTGATCTCTGTCTGTTGGGAGGTTGGTAGGCATCGTCGACATCCTGCGAAGAGGTACTACAATAGTGCATATCGGGTCATCGGATTCTTTGAAATTGTGGTACTGTGATCTGGACACATCAGATACGAACGTCATTATTCTTCCTCTAGCTTCCTCAACATGATTCTGTTCTATCATCCTCTGATTTTGCATCCTCATTTGATTCTCCAGCATGTCTCTTACCTGGATCTCGTTAAATATAAGGTCTATTAATTGGGAAATGGAGTGGATACTCTTTGTGAGCCACATTCCAGAGGATAGTGCCAGACCATAGGCCGTTCCACAGCATTTCCTATGCTTCTTTACGTGTCTCTATCCCACTAGCAAACATCTCATCTTTAAATTGTGTAAAATAACTTTTGATAGATTCCCTTTCTTTCTGCCTGTTGTTACTTAAGTTCACAACTCTTATATCACTCCGAGATTCGTTTGTTGATGAGGAAACCGGCTACTGGTCAAATCTGCGGGTGAGTTATGCAATTCATTCTCCGTGGTAGATGGGCCCTCGGGCTTTTGAGTGAATGATTATCATCGAAATTATTATTTTCTCGTCCTCTGATTCTTCCACTAGTTAAGCCTCCTGTTGTGAGAGCTTTTTTAGTTCATTGTTTTGTTCCCTGAGGATTTACTAATTTATTTTTTGTTTCAATTTTCCTGTCGGAGCAGCCCCACGAGCTTGTGATGCTCAAAATCGATGATTGCTTTTGAGGGGAAATATAGTATCATGCGCTAGATTTCCTCGACTTTCCTTTTATTATTAGTTCTTTTTCGCTCCTCATATTTTGGAGTAGATGCGCATTTTTCACCTCCAACGTCTTCATTTTTTTTTTCCATTTCATGAATTGCCTCTGCAGTGGGCACCCATTTCCCTTGAAGATGGCGTTGGCCGGGGAAAACTTCGGCTAGGGATCTTGTCAACATTTTCTCTGCTTTCTCTTTGGATTTATGTCACTTTTGACCGAATTGTTGCTAAATTCCTTTGTTCCGGCTTTTAGTGCTTTGAGTATACTTGGATCTGCTTCTATTCTAATTACTCTTCCTGGTCCTTTAGGCTTCTAAACTTTAGTGGGTAGATTTTTGGTTTACTTTGCTTGTTTTCCCACAGTCTACGCCATTTGTTGAGGTAAAAATAGGATCGAGCGATTTTATTGATAAAACAATTACAATCGAAAATCAAATGTAACTACAATCAACAAATCCTCTCATCTAACTATGTGTTTCACATCCTAAATTCATTGGTCTAGATGCTTTTACTAGAATAAGAGGAGAAATAGTTATTTGAGAGAAATATATTTGAATTGCACGCGTTAACCTTCAATCACAGGGGGGTATTTATAAATTTACCTCCTGTTGTTGGGGTAGGTTGGTCATTTTTGCATCACGCCAAGTGGTGACTTCTTATTGGTAGCTTCTTAACTGATTTAGTTAAGAGTCATGCTTTACTAATTTTCTAATGGGCTCCTTATTGACAGCATGTAGCCAGCTTGTTATTGACGAGCAGTTTGAAATCTTTACGCGAGTCGTTTCTTAGTTTCCCTAGCATATTGCCTTTCACCTTTCCAATGAATTTCTGGGTTCACATGTTTTTATTCCAGGTGTTAACATCACCTAACATATTTTTCCAGCTTCAACACTTCGATCAACCTAATGCTTTGATACCACTTTTTAGGAGTTGAGACCGATTCCCTAATTTTGCCTATGGGATCGTTGTTCAAAGAAAATCATTAATGAGATAAAAAAATATATAAAAAGGGAAAACATTATATAGATTATACAAAAAAATTATATAATCATATATAATTTATCACCAACCCAAATCCAACGTATCGTAGGAAGGATAAATCTAAACTTTACCATATCTCCAATTTTCTACTCTTAGTATGGACCACAAAGAGAACAAGTAAACTTCACAGATGCTACACTTACTATTTTTCCTCCCAAGAAACCCCGTCATGTACACAAAAGAGAACATAACACATCAATATGTAGAACATTGCTGGATTTGACCTAAATTTTCGACTAAATTATCTTTCCAATATTAACAATATTCGGCATTTTTCTTTTTACATTTTGATTCTTTTTTAGGCAACTTGGCAACACAACAAAATTACATTCATTCTACATGTACATTGTGTTTTACATCAAGTTTGACATTTTGTGAATTGACGGATTTTTGTATATTGATTTTAACAAACACTTTTTCCAATCAATGGCTAAATTTTCTACACATAAGGGAATGTCAAAAATGATGTCAATCACAAGTGTACAAGAAATACAATTCACAAAATTAATCTGCCCAACTGCCGTTTTAGGTCAAATATTTTTTTTTAAAGTTCAACATTAGAAAATTTATTTGACCAAATCTCTATTATCACGGTCGATATTATGATACAAAGTTAAAAACAATGAAGGTAATTAACAGAATGGAAATTTGGCTCAAAGTTCCCTAGCTTTTGCCTTCAGTGTGCAAATTGTCTCTAAATTTTGTTTTATAGCAAAGTCGTCCCCAATTTTTGTATTTAGTGTGCAATTGGTCCCTTTATAATAAAGAAGATCAATATGCAAATATTTTTAGTTAGGGAAAATTGCAGTTAGGTCCCTAATATTTGCAAATGTAAAAGTGGATCCCAATATTTATTTTTAATTTAGGGTATTAAATATCATAGTAATTGCGCCAGTTAAATTTTTCAGAAGGGAGAAAAGTTTTAATTATCGTGCTTTAAAGGTCTGTAATTGCTTTGTGATGCCAAAAATTTGAATAAAACTAAGATAAATGAATAAATAACAAAATGATATATATAATTTTATAACATCAACCAATCTTATTAAATTTTTATTTAGCATAAAAAATTAATTTATAATTATATGTTCTTTATTTTTCTTTTTGAATAACAATAAAATGGTAAATAAAATAAGAAAAATACAGTTAAAGTTTTGATATTTGTAATTAATAAATGAATAACTCGACTAAATAAAAATAATTTAGGATCGAGTTTACGACACAAGGTATTTTTTTTTTCCTTTCCCCTCCTGCATAATCATAAAAGAAAGATAAATTATTTAGGATGTCCACATTTGAATTTCTAATTTTAAAATGGCCGAAATTTGAAGAAATTTTTAATATAGCCAATGTTTGATGTAAACTGACAAAAATGCCCCTAGAAGGACAGAGGTCAGAACAATAAAAATGTCATTTTCTCTCTCTTCTCAGAAAACCTCGACAAACATTCATTAGCTTTTGGTCATTTTGGACTCGTCAAAAGAATGGATTCTATCTTGTGATCAATAATATCCTTCCATCAAATCCTTTGTCCCCTAAATGTATTGTTGAATCGGGGTTGACCCGAAATAAAATAAATAAATAAATAAATTTATAAAAAAATTAAAAATTTCTTTTAATTAAAATAACATTTGAAAATCAATTATTTAACATTTTATTATCTATGGACCAATTTATATTGAAATTAGATGAGCCAAAACAATATTTTAAAGTCCATATATAGAAAACCCTGCATGGAATAAAATGCATTCAAATTCCAGTGACTTTCACTTGTAGCCGCTGGCTTTACTTCATTTCAATTCATTTGCAACTATCGCCTTTTTTCAGATAAATTCAGATACGACTGCCTCCTTTGTATTCTAGATTTTTGAATTATCGGCTCCTTGTAATCTCTCTCACTGGCACATATGTATTTGTGTATATAAGCATTAAATACTTAATTTTTTATTTTTTTTTTTGGATTTTGAACGTTGAATGGTTTGTCTGTGAATAATGAGTTTGCCAAGGAGACAATGGCCTCCTATTGCTATTAGGAATCAAGAGAAATAGAGTAAAACATTATCTTCTTCATTCTACCTCTTTACTTCTTTTTTTTTTTAACAAAAATATTGTGGAAACTGGGAAAATCTTGACCGATTCGCAGATTTTTGGTTGAACCGGACAGGTTCCCGAGTTTTGCACTGGTTTCTTTACATTCGATTTTTCCCCTATGGCTGGATCAGATTTCAGTCCGATTCTCTATTTTTACAGTCGAACCAGCTAGTCCGGTCTCTAGAACTACTCGTTTCAACTATGACAATGATATTCTAGGGAGCTCTTATGTCTCCTTTTTTATTACCATCGGGGTTCATGTGCAGAATTCCCCGATTATGTTTCAAGGAATTTTGCATTTATTCGTAGACATGAGTTTGACGGAAGTAGATAACTATATTTGCCTATTTCATGGCAGCCTTTCCTAAATTTCATCGTACGTAAATTTATCCTTAATAATATTGAAATTCATATATCCTTGGTATGTCTAAGGTGCATCTTCTATCCTTACTAACAAAGTAGCATGTCCACGAAGGATTGGGCCTCTAGTGAGGTGATGAGGCTCCGACACAGGGATCCAAGGGTTATATTTCTGAATCAAGTCAAATGCTTTGCTCTGTATCACATTTTCCATACTTTCATTGTCTAGAAGTGTAAGGTGAAAATATTCTTCCACTATTACTGCTTGGATCACAATCACCCTATCTTCGGTTCTTGAAATTTTAATTCTGGGATCTATAGATTTAATTGAAGAGGCCAAGGATTGTGGATTACCCATATGCTTACCAGGCTTTCTAGTATTTTTGCTTTCCAAGCTTCGTATATTTGCACGTAGGGCAGTTCGTTCAGCCATCAATGCTTGGAGCTCCTTGATCATCTTCTGGATAGCCACCGTCACTAAATTGACCCGTGCACCAGTTGGAACACCACTGATCTTTCGGTTTCCATCCTTTAATGTTCCAACTAATGCTTGGCTCTCTTTCTAAGCTGTAATTCGTGGTTTACTCCGTTCGAAATTTTCCATAGACAGCGCCAATTTGTTGATAGTAAAAGCAAGAGTGGAAATAACTATTTGAAAGGGAAATATTTGAATTGCATGCCCTTCTCTTAAAAAAGTGGGGGTATTTATAGACTTCTCTTCAGGCTTTAGGATAATACAGTATTTTTAGGGAATATGACAGATTCAAATCCTTACTGGTTGCCTTATAATCGATTCTATTATGAACTATCACATTTTATTCATTAGCCAAGGTGTATTGTATTAATAGCATATCATTTCCCTTATGTTCGGATAGTAGTTTGTGCCAGCCCAGGTAAGGATAAGTTTGTTTACCTGGAGTGAGCCTCTTAAGTCCCTTCGTATGCGGCTTTCGATTTGCCAGTGATGAGTAGTATTGTTGCATGCCCGAGCTCGGGCTCATTGCTCGAACTCCCACCTTAATTATGCTAGGTCCAAACTCGGGCTTGGAGTTAAGGTTGGAGTTGTCATAAAGGTCGGGGTTGTTCACATTTCCTAGGAATGTTAATCATATTCTGACTACAACTCCCCACTTTTCCTATTTAAATACAAACTCCCAACCTATTTCAAATTTGACTCTAACTCAAATTGTGCACTTCTAACATAACACATTCACCTTGCATGACAATAATAAGTACTATAGGAAGTTGGATCCTTTTAGGACTCAATCTCCAGCATCTATAAATACATAACCCGACCTCATTATTCAGGTACGTTTTACATGATATTCCATCATACAATCTTTTACACAATTTCTCTTTTTGACTTAAGCATCGGAGGGGTGTCGAAGATACACTTCGCCGCCTTTGTTTTAGGTATTGAAGATCAGATTGTGTGCAGTCCAATCATCCAGTTCGATTCATTCAGGTAAAAGTTTTTGGAATGTTGAAAATATGCCCAGAATAGACCCCGAAGTTACAGTACACAGACTCAATGAAAACCCAGGTGCAAGACCTCTGAAGCAAAGGAGAAGGCAGTTTGCGCCAGAACGATGGGAAGTCATATGGGAAGAAATTGCTAAGCTCATCAAAGCGAAATTCATTGGGGAAGTCCAGTGTCCCGATTGGCTTGCCAACATCGTCCTTGTTAAGAAAGCCAATGGAAAGTGACGAGTCTGTATCAACTTTACAGATCTAAACAAGCATGCCCTAAGGATAGCTACCCCTACCTCAAATCGATAATCTTGTGAATAGCACCTCAGGTCATAAATTATACATTTTTCTGGATGTATTCTCTGGGTATCATCAAATTCTTATGTCAGACGAAGATCAGGAGAAGATCTCATTTATGGCTGATTCAGCCATTTACTGCTACAGGGTCATGCTATTCGGGTTGAAGAATGCAGAAGCTACATATCAAAGACTTATCTATAAGGTCATTGCCAACTTGATAGGGAAGAACATCGAGGCATACGTGGACGACATGGTCGTTAAGAGCAAGCAAGTGGATTGTCATATCTTGGACCTTGAAGAGGTCTTCGCTACACTATGGAGGTACAAGATGAAGCTGAATCTTACGAAGTGCGCATTTGGAGTGGCTTCCGGCAAGTTCTTAGGATTCATGATCACACATAGGGAAATAGAGGCCAACCATGACAAGATCCAAGCCTTGATATCTATGGAACCCCTGAGTTGCAAGAAGGACATACAAAAATTAACAGGTCGGGTTGCAGCCTTAAATATGTTTGTATCTCGAACAGTAGACAGGTGCTTCCCTTTTTTGAAGTCTTAAGGGGTAACCAGAGCTTCGATTGGAATGAGGAATATAATTTAGCATTTCAAGAGCTGAAGCAGACACTGTTAACACTCCCAATCCTCACCAAGCTTGAACCTGGTGATACGTTGTTATTATACTTGTCAGGTGGTATGACAAAACCAAACTTGTTCCTTTTAACGTGAAAGTATAATCTTTTCGTCAATATGATT
>CAIGRK010053474.1:0-12046 GCA_903798315.1 Fraxinus greggii | reverse complement strand
GTAGAGAGAGACCGAGAGAGAGAGGGAGGGAGGGAGCAGAGAAAAAGATAAGATACAAAGTGGGTGCTAGGTTTGGGATTAATTGGTGTGGTGGGTGGGGGTTATTATCTGAATTAAGTTTAATTTAAAATTTTATTAATTACAATTAATAATCTTATTTATCGCCTGAATTTTGAATTGTAAACTTTATCCTCTTATTTTTGAATTGTACTCTTGAAAAGAAGGGTTTTAAGTAATTTTCTCTAAAATTAATTTATGATAAGAATGGTTATATTCACACCACATTTTTCATAAAATATACCATATTATAATTACATTAAAGGTCATTAACATTTATTCATTACACTTATATCCTTAACCTTTTTATTCATCACATCCTTATTTTCTAACATTTCACTGATCAAAAAATAATGTCATTAATCTAGGTTTTTGTCAAAAAAATATTGTTAATGTGCTTTAAAATGATGGTAAAGTATTTATCACATTTTTTTCATTATTATTTGTTTTGCTCATATAAAAATACAATGAACAAATTAGTCTTTTTACGCTACCTTAAATAAAAGTTTGAAGAAAAACCATAATCAGCAACAATTTATGTTAATTTGATAATAAAATTTGAAACATAAATGTGAGAATTTGTAGAAGTTTTGAACTTTTCGTGCAAATGAAATGTAGTTTACCTCAATAGAGAGTTAGAGTTTCTCCCTTAAAAATTCAACGAATAGAATAAGTGCAATGACATAATGGCACTAATCCAGTTTAAGAAACTTGTGAAAACATAACACTTGTTTGTGTATTATTTCAAGGAATATGAATTGGTGGCAACAAAAGTTTAATTCGGGTTTTGGACGTTCTGTAATACGATATTGGGATAGAAACTCTTAAATTAGTGCGTGCATAATATAATTGGCAAACATGAAAAGAAGATGCTGCTGCCTCCGGCCACCTCGTGGGAAAAATGTTCCTCTGCTTCGAGACAAAGCCGGTGGTGGCCACATTACTGGCTCTTACTCTTGTAATGGTCATCTAGAACCTCCAGCCCTACTATGGAAACCTCATCTTCACCTCTAATCGGTGCTTTGTTCACTCGAACCATTTATGTTTCTCTTTGGACTACAAAAGGCTGAGATTATCACCAATACATGACTATATATAAAGGCACGAGTGACAATTCCTAGTTGTGCAAGATCACGAGTAGAAACACCCTTCGAGGATGTTGAAACAAGTGAACTTCTCATGAAATGTTCATAAACTTTACAAATTATCAAATGTATATCTAAAACTTTTATTATCGCATTCTTATTCTCAAATTAACATAAATTATTCTGGATTATCAAAATTTTCGTTAAAATAAAGTTAAAAAAAAACTTATTTACCCATTGTATTTTTAAATAAGTTAAAAAAATGCAATAATGCGATTAAATGCTTGACCTTCATTTTAGAACACGTTAACCGTATTTTTGGACGAAAATGATAATTAAAGACAAAATATATTCATCAGTGAAATGTTAAAAATAGAATGTGATGAAGAAAAATTAAGGATATAAGCGTTATAATGAATGTCGGTTGATAGCCTTCAATTTAATTAAAATACGGTGTATTTATTAAAAATAAAAATTGTGTGAATATAACTACGCTTAGATAAATCTTTTAATATAATAATTATGGACTACCGAATTTCCAAATGATCGGCTTCCTCCATAAACTTCATCTCTATTCTTGTAAAAGGAACCTTGCCATTCTTGCTGCTGCACCACCACTATTGCACCATTTCGGCTTCTATATTTCCACTACCACCACTTCTACTGTTGTACTTTACATACCAACAAATCCTAGGAGGCAAAATTAACCTGATATATCCTTGCATTTATTGACGTCCTCGTATTCTTTTGTTTACGTGCTTTTGTGGATGTAATACACCTATGTATATAAATTATTTATTTAGAAGTTCGATTTTTTCTTATTCTAGATTTGGGATTTTTGAGATTTAGGGATTTTAATGGATTCTGGTTCATATGAAACTTTATGTATTTCAGGCTTTTGCTTTTTTTTTTTTTTTGTCGTCTTCTTGTTTAGTCGACAAGGATTGTTAGCATAAAAAAATTAAAATTTGTATAGATATGTTATCCTGCAAATTCTGGTTTATCGTGATTTAGGTGTTTGATTGGCTTTGAGTGCATCTAAAACTTTTTATGTATCTCGTGATTTTCCTTGTGTTTTTCTATAGGTAGAATGTAGGTCGATTCCAGCTCAAATTTGATGCCTTTATGTTATAATTCTTGGACTTTGATGCCTATAATCGTCACTATGTATTGCCCTAATAAATTTTGCTAATGATTAATGTTATTGAGCACACGGATGTTCAACACCGATCTAGGTTGTGGCATTAAACTATAATTAAATTAAATACAAATATTTATGACTCATTTATTAAGACATATCATATGCTGATATCTAAACTGATATTATAACACCATTGATGTTAGATAACATTGTTCATTACTTAGTAACAATGCAACCTACATTAATTTGCTAAACAAAATGGAGTTATAAAATCTCAGAACAAATTCAATAACTTATTGCATATATGGTCGAACATGGAATTTCAAATGGTTGACGGCCAAGCATGAGTCGATCCACTAACTGCTAACACCATTGACGACATCCCACAAAGAAGAAGATGGTAAGTCAATGTGTGTCGAAGATATATAATATGTATGTGATACATCACATACGTTTGCAACTTTTAACATAGATTGAAGGTCAACCATATAATTACTATTTATTCACGACATTTTTATTAGATGTTTAAATTTACAGCTGTGGACAAGCAACTTTGATGAATGTCAATTCGAATTAATCATTATATTCAAGCAACATGCATTACATAGCTTCATAGGCGCATTTTGACTTATACATGTGAACATATATATTCTTTTTTAAAATGGATAACATGTCACAATTACATACTCGCTTCCAAATCCAAGACGCCTACTCATGAATTCTGAAAAAATGTTGCATTTTTGTATTATTTCCACGCCATTTACAATAAACACTTCATTGTAAGAAGATTCCTACAAAATGATCTCTGCCTTCAATAAAAATATTTAGTAACACATGATTAAACACACATGAATTTAGTTAAAATGGCATCCAACGGTTTAAACCGTCTGCGTGTCATTTTATAGCACGGTCTCTCGATTTCACTCCAAAATTCATTGATTATATTTTGAAACGTTCGTGGGATATTTAAATAAGTTAAGAGAGTTAAAGTGCTGAGTTTTGATCTCTCATGTCTATGAGCTTAATATGTTTTGAGTTCAAGTAGTATAGTTACTCACCAGGCACGTTGATTGGTCATTATAATGTGAACTTTGTATCGACTGTAGTGTTTGAATGTAGTGAGACGTGTCTTTATTCATTTTTATGATCACGCAAGAGTCAAACGAATATGAAATTAGTCAAAACAGTACCCGAACTATTTAAACTAGTAGCATGCCATTTTAGAGCACACGCTCTCAACATCACTCCAAAACTCATCGATCATATTTTGAAACAATGTACGAAATTTGATTAAATTAAGAGAGCTAAGGTACTAAATTTTGCTATCTCGTCTAGATGAATTTAAAAAAATTTCAATTAACTTCGTTCTTTATTTGTGTATTTACTCACGAGATATGCGTATTTGTCATTATTTTGTGAACTTTGTAGTGGTCAAAGATAGCGGTCAAAGATATTTGTCATTACTTTTAATTACACTACTTTAGTCATTTTAATTCTAGCAATGGGACACACAATAGAATTTGACTTTAAAAATAATAACAAAAAGAACAAATCATAAAATTAAGGAAAGTTGGAACGATAAAGTAGTTGAGATTCATGATTTCACTTAACCGTCGCCTATTTAATTTCTCTACAAGCAAATTAACAAATTACTCTTTAATATGTTAGACACGATTTTCTTATTTTAACTAATTACGTTTCTCGAATGAAATTAATCATAATTAATTGGTCTAACCTACTATATCGATATGTCGATTAAAACTTAATCAAATGTATTAACCCTTTGTAAAAATAGCTCAATAGGTCACATAAGATTAGAGGTATATCTTTATTCACTACAAAAATTTAGAGTATTTACTCATTTGTCTAAAATGTAATATATTCTCTTGAACGACGCATAAATCACTTAACAAAAATATTTATTGGCCAAATAAATAAATAGTATGAAATACAACACTACATACGCATGAAAATAAGTATTTTAATATCAAAGATCAAGTATTGAAATAAATAAAGTTAGGTTAAGCTAAATCAATCATCCCAACATCAAGAACTTAACTCATTTTATACATAAGATAAAAAATGAGAAGATTTATAGCAATACATTACAAATAAGAGAAAATAATGGATGAAATACAAGTTTAAAATTAAAATCTTTTTTTTATTGGATTCTTGAAGACTGTAATGGCTTGATTTTGATTTTCCCTGAAAACATCTCCAATGTCTTTGATTTCTTCTCCTTCTTGTGCCCTAGATCTTGACTATTTTTCTCCCCTAAAATGTGTATGAAAATAAGATGAAAAAAAAAAAAAAGAATGAAGAACAAGGCAAAATGACTGATTTTTTGGCTTTAAAATGACATAAAACCATGCTTACACAAAGAGCCCCCAGAATTCAAAAAAATTGAAGAAAGTCCCTGCTCAAACAACAGAAGCAGCCCTTTTTTACAATTGAAGCGAGGGCAAATGCTCCGGCTTTATAGGCTTGGTCGCGCCATAACCCATTTTAGCCCCTGTTAATTTAGGGCATGTTCGTAAGAGATTAAAATCGGATTAAAATTGAAAAATTAGTCGTTGTTGTTGATTTTTATTAGATGAGTAAGACCCAATAACGGCTATATTTTCAATTTTAATCGGCTTTTAATCTCTACCGAACACGCCCTTAATAGAGCTAGTTGCACGCGCCTCTTCTTCTTTGTTCTGATTTTGCGGTACAAGTCCTCATGTAATTGCGTTTCAGGTTTCTCAACTGTTATCTTGTACAATTTGATCCTCGGATTTTAACTTTTCTTTCAATTATGCCTTGATAAATTGCATTCAATGTTCTTCAACTTTCGGTACTTTTGTATTTTGGTCCCCAACTTCATTTTTTGTACGCTTTTAATCCTTTTCACTTCCTTCTGCTTCATTCTCTTCCAATTTGAAATTTTTCACCTATAAAAGTAAATGGTACCCAACCGTAAGTATGATTTCATTCATTTAATCAATAATAGCTCGAATTAAATGCCCAATAAGAGTGTATTTGAGTGAGGTAAGGTAGATTTGATATTTCATGTAGACGGATTTAATAGTATTTGAGTTTACTTCATTCCTAGTATAGTGTAGTTATTCACAAGATACACATGATGATTATTATAGTGTGAAACTTGTATCGACATTGGTTTCCAATGATAGAGAGAACACATCTTCATTCATTTTATGATTATACGAGGTAATAAAAAGTCAAACGGACATAAAATTAGTTGAAATGGCACCTAGCTGTTTCAACCGACTACATGTTGTTTAGAGAATGGGATAGTCGATAATATTTTGAAACATCATAGAATATTTGAATAAGTTAAGTGAGCTTAACTACTGAGTTTTGATATCTCATGTAGAAGAATTTAATAAAATTTGAGTTAACTTCATTTCTAGTGGAATGTAGTATAGTTACTCATGAGACATGTGTGTTGATCATTATAATGTAAACGTTGTATCGATTGTGATGTTCAAATATAATGAGAAGTGTCTTTATTCATTTTATGATCATACAAGAGAACATAAAATCAAATTAATATAACATTGCTAAAAGTGGCACCTAGCCATTTAAATCGACAGCATGCCATTTTAGAGCACAAGTCTCAATTTTACTCAAAAACTTGTCGATCATATTTTGAAACATCGTACAACATTTGATAAGTATTAAGATACTGAGTTTTGCTATATCTAAACTATTTTAATAGAATTTGAATTTACTTCATTCCTTGTTGGTATAGTTACTCACGATACACGTAAATTATCATTATAATATGAACTTTGTATCGACCATGGTGTTCAAAGGTAGTGAGAACGCATTTTAGTTCATTTTTGTGATCATACAATGGAATATAAAGTTAAACTCACATAAAGATAGTTAAAATGAAACACAATCATTTAATTGGTTGCCATGTTGTTTTAGAGCACGGGCTTTATAGTTCCACTCAAAAACTCGTCGATCATTTTTAAATATAGTAGATGATATGATTAAGTTAAGCAAGCAAATATAATGAGTTTTGATATCTCCTAGTGGAGTGTAGTGTAGTTACTCTTAATGCACTCGTGTTGGTTATTATAGCTTGAACTTTGGATCGATTGGTTTCATAAAAGCTAGTAAGATATATATTCATTCATTTTTATGATCACATGAGGGAATACAAAATGAAATGAACATGAAATTAGCTAAAACGACACCTAGTAGTGTAAATCGATATCATGCCGTTTAGAGCACATATTCTCGATTTCACCCCAAGACTCGTCGGTAATATTTTGAAATACCGTACATGATTTGATTAAGTTAAGTGAGCTAAGGTACTTTGTTTTGCTATCTCATTTAGACAAATTTAATAGAATTTGAGTTAACTTCATTCATTGTTAGTGTAGTTAATCACGAGAGGCACTTGTTTGTCATTATAATGTGAAATTTGTATCGTCCATGATATCCAAAGGTAGTGAGAACGTGTCTTCATTCATTTTTATGATCATAGGATGGAATATAAAGTCAAACAGACATAATCTTAGTTAAAACGAAACCCATCTGCTTAAATTGGTTGCACGCTGTTCTAGAGCACTTGCTCTCAATTTCACTCCAAAACTTGTCTATCATAATTTGAAATAACGTAAAAAATTAAGCGAAATCAGTACCGACACTTGGTTAAGACAAAAGATTGGTCTCTTTGGAGAATGAAGTTCCATTCTACCTCATCGGAGTCGAGTTCTTTCAATTGGATAGAAATGATGGAGATACAATATAGATAGAGGTAGAGTACAATAAGGATTTTAAAATAGAGTTTATTCAAATATATGTTTATTTTATTTCAATTATAATATTTTAATAATCCAATAAATTCTAGTTTATTAGAAGCTTGATTTATTTTAGATTTTTTTTTTCAGTTTCTTGTTCTATAAATAAATGGCTTATTCATTATAATATTCAACTCTTGATTATATGAGTAAATTGATATCTTTTTTTGCCATCATTTCTTCTCTCTTCTTTGCACCCTTTTTTGTTTTCTTAAATTTTCGATTGTTCGTTGTCAAATATATTCTCCTACATCACAATCATATTACTTTGTATCTACATTTGACTTGATCATTAGAGCACCAATGGTCATCGACCCTTTTCTTGGCCGATGGTCTTGGTGCTAATGAATTGTGTTCGAGTGTACAAGTAGTATACATATTGGATTAAGAGTGATTGGAGATTCGTTGATGTTGGACTCCTAGGAAATTTTGAGATTAACGACAGTAATAAATAATATTACTCAAACAATAAAATAACTTTTATTTTCTTTAAGTAGAAATTATTTTTTAAGTAGAAATTACACCTAGCGTTGTTTTTAAAGTTTTCATTTCATAAATCATATTTTAGGTTCATATTTCAAAATTCTGGTTATAATTAGCCTCTGTTTGTTTGGCATTAAATCACACATTGTAGAAAAATTATAACTGTTGGCAGTCCACCTTTTTTGACCACCATCTCACAGCGTGGGACCCACAATTTGAAAATAACGATTGATTTTCTCATTTTGTTAGGAGAATAATGCACAATAAACATGGGCTTAGTTATTAATATGTATTAAATAAATATATTACTAATAACTACTACCGCCATTTACATTAATAGTGGGAGAGAGAAAATTTTGGAAAAGCCAAAAACACAATCCATAATTCCATAATCCCTAATCTTTTACTTCCAGAATCGCTAATTTCCTTCTTCGTCTCCTACTGTGGTTCTTCAGCAAGGTTAAAAAATAAAATTGAAAATGATGTTAACGAGGAATGTTAACTAGAAATCTTGTTCAAAGGATGGTGAGGAAACTGGAAGAAAACAAGACAAAAGTAAAAGATCAAAAGTGCAGAAAGATGTTCAGACAAAAATTCCCATAAAAAACCCGGTTCTTGGCAAAAACCTAGTTCTAAGAATGTAAATCAATTTTGTAGTCGTTTGAGTTCATGTACAAGTTGCATTTGAAATTAATTGGGTCTTTATGATACCTATAGTGTTAAATTTTGAGTTCATATTTCTATTTGTAACCTCATTTTCCTATTGCAAATTGACATTTGCTTCTAATGTGACCCACTTGTTTTGTGGGTTTATGAAGAATGTGGTGTGTTTGTGACCCGTTTATGTGTGTATGTGACATGTTTGTGTTTGTGACATGTTTTGTGTTTGTGACCCGTTTGGAAATATTATTATCTATATTTTGTGACTCGTTGAATGCCTATAAAAGTGTTTGTGACCTATTTATCTGTGATGTGATCTGTCTTGCGTTTGTGACTTGTTTTGTATATATGCCCTTTTTTGAAATATTATTATTTGTTTTTGTGATCGAATGCCTGTTCAAATGTTTGTGACCTGTCTATCTATGTAAGTGACATGTTTATGTTCATGACTTGTTTGTGGCTGTGACCTATTTGAAATATTATTATTTGTGTTTATGACCTGAATGCCTGATTTATCAACAACATGGTATGTTCCGTTCATATTATGTTCTGCTCATTGTGACCTGATATATTGTTACCAAATTTATCAACTACATAGTATGTTTTGTTCATTCCTAATATATTGTTTTGTGACTTTCTTCACCCACAATTGTGGAGTCTTCGTGATTAAATACACGAAATACTTCATAATGATCTTTCAAATATGTTGACGACATTCGATGCTACTCGAGCTAGTCTGGACATAACTTCATTCCTGTTTAAATCTCGGTCGATCATATAAGTCACAAAACTGGACAAAAAATAAGGGAGATAGTATTGTGATAAATTGATAGTTGTAGGGCTACTATAATTTTTTATTAAGCATCAGTTTACATGTTTACTAAAATTTGTAATGTCTATGAATATTGGATTCATGTTCATTTGACTAATACAATTATTTTAGTTTGTTCATGTTACTAGTGAATTTTTTTTTTATTTGTTGCATTTCAGAAAGTTGTATGTAGTATATATGTATATGTGTGTGTGTGTGTGTGTGTATTGTTTGAATTGTTAACTTCTATTGGACAAATGTCAACGTACACAAGTCACAAATCACTGATTCATGCTCACATTTTGCATGATTTATGTCACATGTCAATGTGTAATGGTGTCACGGGTCACTAATTTATGTTCAAATTTTGCATTCTAATTGATGTCATAGGTCACATGTCAATGCGTATAGGTTAATATGATTTGTCATTGACATAGATATATTGTTTGAATTGTTAACTGCAACGGACACTTGTCAATATGCATAGGTCACAATTCAATGTACACCAGTTACAGTTACTGATTTATATTCACATTTTGCATTTTGATTTATGTTANGCTCACATTTTGCA
The DNA here is from genome assembly GCA_903798315.1 of Fraxinus greggii. Taxonomy (NCBI): domain Eukaryota; kingdom Viridiplantae; phylum Streptophyta; class Magnoliopsida; order Lamiales; family Oleaceae; genus Fraxinus; species Fraxinus greggii. Next base: position 2,421 of record CAIGRK010053474.1, on the reverse strand, counting down.
TGATTTATGTCACATGTCAATGTGTAATGGTGTCACGGGTCACTAATTTATGTTCAAATTTTGCATTCTAATTGATGTCATAGGTCACATGTCAATGCGTATAGGTTAATATGATTTGTCATTGACATAGATATATTGTTTGAATTGTTAACTGCAACGGACACTTGTCAATATGCATAGGTCACAATTCAATGTACACCAGTTACAGTTACTGATTTATATTCACATTTTGCATTTTGATTTATGTTACAGGTCAGAGGTTAATGTGCCCTGATCACTGGTCAATGAGCAATGGTGTCATAGGTTAATCTGATTTATGTTCAAACTTTGCAGTTTGAATTATGTCACAGGTCAATGAGCATATGTCACTCTGGCCACTGTTGACTTATTTATCACATTTTATATTCTGATTTATGTCATAGGTCACAAGTCAATGTGCACAGGACACGTCAATTTCTACATATTACTAGTATATGTTCACGTTTACATTCTGATTTATGTTATAGACCACAGGTCAATGTGCACGGGGTGGGTCACATGTCACAACTTCCATTGATATAAGACCATACTTTGCAGGTATAATCAGTAAATGTCACATCAAACATTTTTCATTAATAATAAGTGTCAAGTCACATTCAAATATATCATATTTTATAGAAAACATGTCAAAATTATGAACTTTTGAGGTTTCATATATATAAATTGTTCAATATAATGTGACAGCTTTAATTCAATAGTGTTTGTATGCATTTTCTATACTCTTATAGATATATTCAATATTATATAAAGAAAATACAAAAAATTTAATGATCTTAGTATAGTCAAATTGTATCATCATTTGATTTCATAATAGAATTGATTAGGAGCTAATACAATCATGTTAAATACTTTTACAGGCAATGTCCATTCATTTGAATTCTTCACTGGAAAAACCATATCCTTGCACGTATTCATGCATGCCTTTCGTGTGTAATAGTACGAACAATAATCATATGGATCCATTTTTGTAGTTGCAATCACAGCCAATGTATGTGGAAATGGTAATTGGTCAACTTGTAGCATCCTGCAGGTACATGTACGTTGATCTATTGGAACCACAAAAGATGAGTTTTCATCACTAACAAAAAAAATTATTTGATTGGCAGGAGATACCAGCAAACAATAATGAAAACTATTTGGTTACAAAAAGTACACAGATGTCACTCACATGTTTGCTACATATAACATTGAAGATCCATAGTAATAGTACAAATTAATTGAACATTTAGAAATAAGCACATATGAAAGATCATAGAGGTCAAATACAGATCTCACATCAGCAATATAGGTCACATAGAGCTTTTACATGTCAATGTTAAAGATTTATTGTCACATTCTATCAACTTATTAATTTACACATTCATAGTAACGTGCAAGGTATTCAGTCACAGATCAAACTATTAGAACAATTCACAAAAGCCATATGTCAGGTCACATAGATAAAATTCAGGTCACAAATTTATCAATGCAATAATAAGCCACAATCTTTTAAGTAATCAACTCACAGTTTACCATGAGAGACAAAGTATCCAATCACAGAACATTTTCACACATTATGCATAATTGACATACACATTAATGGAGATCACATAAGCACAAATAAGGTCACAATATCCATGTTACCCTAAAATTCCTCAAATATGTGCTCATTTCTTTCATGAGTTTCTCGAACTTGCGCGATAGCTTTGTGAAAGTACCATGTGCATTGTCCCTGTTTTTGCGTAACCAAGATTGTATAGTTTTTTGCAATGACTCCAACAAAGCTACAACAAGGTAGTTCTGGCTGCCTTTGTGACTGAATTCATTTATTCCACTATATTCGATGTCATTATTGAACGTTTGTTAGCTGGCATGTGGAATCATGACCACTCGTCAGATCCAACTTCATCCTATAAACAGAAAACATCAAAATGCAAATATATTAGACTTGCTTAGATATGGATGCACAATGTAACTGGAAGTAATACATTACCATATACTTTCAAATCTTCTCATCTGCTGTATCTAGCTATTGCGTGTTGTATTTGAATTTTGATAATGTGTATGTACAGACTACCGAATTGAATGCTCCCATTATATTGTGACATGATTTATCGAAATATGTGATATGAACGAATTCTATGAACGAATTCTTTTGTAGCAAGTGATATGAACGAATTCTATGGCAGGTTCGTTCATCACAACTTCAATTGCATTTATGATATTGTTATATCGACGAGAGACAAAAAAAAACAATTGATAAGTGTATTTCGTACAATTATTTAGGCCATTAAATTAGAGCATTTGTTGGCGATTTGGATGAGTTATATCTTAATTATGTGTTAATTATATTTGTTAGGTTGAACTCAATGCAAAATGGTGGATTTGAAAGAAAGGAACGAA
>CAIGRK010053446.1:0-18083 GCA_903798315.1 Fraxinus greggii | reverse complement strand
CTAAGGAAGAAGGGAGAAAAAAGGATCACCCAAAAAAAGCACAAAGCCAAAGCATAAAGCAAGAGGATGAATCAGATTTTTCTCAAAAACACGGCTGCCCTGAATTTTCACAAATAGTAATAGTAGTGGACAACCAAACTAAATATGTTAAGAATAGGTTAGACTTTTAGGTCACAGCAATAGGCCCAAGAGGAAAGGCGTAAGTGTGCTAACAATCATAACAGTCATCCAAGCCTTCGGGTTGAGCCATGAGTAACACTAACACAATTAGGTTATTTCAAATAGCCCACAAAGGTTGTATGATCGGTNGGGCACAAAGCCAAAGCACAAAGCAAGATGATGAATCGGTTTTTTCTCAAAAACACGGCTGCCCTCAATTTTCACACATAGTAATGGTAGTGGACAACCAAACTAAATAGGTTAGGAATAGGTTAGGCCTTTAGGTCACAGCAATAGGCCCAATAGGAAAGGGGTAAGTGGGCTAACAATCATAAGAGTCATCCAAACCTTCGGGTTAGGCCATGAGTAACACTAACACAATTAGGTTACTTCAAATGGCCCACAAAGGTTTTATGATCGGTCGCCTCAATTGTGGTGTCAATATTTAACTTCACTCATCGGCCGAGGCCTATGAAGTATAATCTAAACTAAAAAATCGGTTTAACATCGTCACCCGAATTTATTGGGTATCAAAAACCCAACATATTTGTATTTATTTTTCTTTAATAGTGTGTTTGGCTATTATAATTAAGTCAAATTTAATTTTTAAGAGGGTTCTTATTTCTGAAATTATATTAAATTTTTACGTATAATAAAAGCAAAAAATTAAAAAATTGCATAGTTTGATTTGATGATATGATATGAGTTGGTCTCAATAAGTGACTGAAATTTAATAAAAAATATTTTGAAATTCATTAATCTATCCATGAGTAAACAAATGGACAACGTAATTAAATATAATGACTTCGATTTATCTTTTACAATTTAAACTGGTTCAATTAGATATTACAGCTGCAAATTTGATTGAAATTATTAATCCGTATGTTTAGTAGTAAAAATTGAATTCCATTTATCTTTTACAATTTAAACTAGTTCAATTTGATATTACAGCTACATGTTTGATTTAAATTATCTATCCGGATGTTTTGTAGGAAAAACTAAATAGTAGTAGACGACATTAAAAAACTAAAATAAAGATAATCTTATTCATTTACCAATTTTGTCTAATATTATGTAAAAACACGTACTTAAAGGTGTTCATGGAAAAACGAGTATCGATCATTAACGACATCCAATTGCTGGAATCACGATTTTACCAAATTAGTTTTTACTTCTTATTGTTTTATTTACTGCAAGTGAATGGTATCACGAATAAGTAATAAAATAATTAGTAAATTATCGTTCCCCCAAGAACTATGTAATTAATTTAGGATCAATTAGTTTTAACCTTAATTGAATAGAAAATTTTGATTTATGATTTTATACTAATTAACTGATTTAACTAACTAATCTATTAAGCAAGTTTATGAAAGTTTTAATAAAATTAAGTAAGATGATTACTAAAATTTCTAATCCCTCTTATGAATCCAATGTAAATCAATATAATGACAATAAGTGCACATTCTTGTTGATCAATGTTCTTAAGTTAATTAAAAGCATCTCTCGATATTAATTAAATTCATCCCCTTATGTGATGTTCTTATATCTCTATGAAAGATGCGAACATGAAAACATGCATTAAAAACGTTAGAACATATACAGAAATTATGCAAAGTATAGCGGTATATCTTTATCCCTTATCCGACTTTACAATATTTGTTATAAGTGCTATATGTTTTATTATTTCTCTCGAAATCAATAAAATTCACCAATCTTTCCAATTAGTAGATAATTAATTGAAAAACATTAAACACAATAATAAGCATCCAAGAAATCACACATATTAGTCGTCAAAATATTTAATTTATATTAAAAATTTCATAATAAGGTTTATCTACATCTTAGTAATTAAAATTCTAGCACAGTATAGCAAAATTACAAAAAATCATATTTAAGTGAAAAGACATAACCCGAATTTTTGATAAATTGACAAGATGAATCTTGAAATTTTGAATTTCTTCAATAGGTTCTTGATGAATCTGCACTTGAGCCTTGTTTACTTTGCCCAAAAACCAAATTTTAATCTTCACTTAATTGAATTCTTAAAAGTCTCATTCAATTCTATCACAAAACTATGAAGTTTGCCTCCCTTTAATGATAATAATTGATGAATATTGGAGTATAACATGTATATGAGAGGTGTCTCTAATGTATGCTACTGTTAAGTATTTGTAGGAGTCAAAAATTGGTTGAAAATCACTTCCAAATTAGCTTCCAAAAGAGTTCTAATCGAATAAGGAAAGTTGTCTTCGCGCGTGCATGTTTTTGTCTCTGGACAGTTGTTAGTATATTCATCATAACTTTCTCCCTCGATATTCGATTGAAGTGATTCAAAATATGTTGGAAATATAATCAAATGGCTACAATTCGTATAGGAATAGAATCTTCTAATTCGAATATTTACTATACCAAAAATGGGTCTCATTCTTCAATTAAAAATCTGGAATATAATTTGGGCGATTAGAAATTGATTTTTGAAAATACTTTGATCATATTTCATTTCTTTTTGACTTCTAATTACATTCAAGTTACTCGTAGAAATCTTCAATTATTGTTTTATGGTCCCAGTCAACTATTAGAATGTTGCAATTTGGTTTTCAAAGTTCGGATTTCGTCATTTTTACCATTTTCGCTTCTTTATTTCAATTCCATTTGCAATAATTGAGTTTTACCTGATAAACGAAATTAAAATAAGCTCAAAAGAACTATTAAATTTCTATATTTTTAGGTCCAAATAAGTGTAAAAAAACATAGTTATCAAATACTTCCAAATTTAAACATTTGTTTTTCCTCAAACAAAATCATAACCCAATTTAACAAACGACAAACATGCAGAAGGTGTTCGTTAGATAACTGACATTTTGTACAAGGATTGGAATCGTTGTATTAAATTTATAAACAACTTCAAGATCATATTACCAAAATCAATATCTATTTTTTCAATGAAAAACTTACGTATGTGTGTGTGTGTGTTATCTATAATTTCGCGTGTTATTTCAATTCCCTACCCTCGATGGTCAAAATTTTACTTTCATTGCTTATAAGTTCACATCCCTAAACTTGTTATTTCCCATTGTATGATATACAGCTAAATCTTTATACTAACTCCCCACCTCTCTAGTTTAGATGAATCTCACTAATTGCAAGTCAATACTTCAACAAATATGTATTCTCTAAATTTTGATTACTTCAACCTCCAAAACTCGATTAGGGTAATAATCTCTTATCAAATATCTAATTTTCTCAAATAAGTGTTTGGGGTTTAACCAAGGCATGTAGCGCGTCTTCTATTTCATGCATCTGTTTTTTTCAGATTAGTTTTTTTCTTTCTTTCTTTCATTTTTTTTTTTTACTTATCTTATGTGCGGACTATCTCCATTAAACTTTCTAAATGACCTTTGTGACGAGTTTTCGATCGATAACTCTCAAGTCAGATAACCATATGGTAGCATGTCTTAAATATCCTTCCAGATTTAATCACTCGATTCATTTAAACTACGAAGAGACGTTTCACAATGAGATAACTCTTTCCTTTTTTTTTTTGCCACTTTTTATGCAATGATTAGTGTAATGCCCCTTTTAAACACTAATTCTCAAAAAGGATCCCTAACTCAAGATTTTCACATAATTTTTATCGTATAAGTTTTAGATAATTCACACAAAAATTTACACATATGAAATCTCCATTCATATCAATATCTTCCTACAACAGTTCATCACCCTCCAAATTATGCTAAATTTGGTCTAAGTGTTGTATAATGTAGTATTTTTTTTTTTTTTTTTGGTTTACCATCTACATTCAAATATTTCAATATATCAAGCATATGAATCAACTCATTACTTTATAATGCTAACTTAATTCATGTGCACAAATAGTATCAAGTTTTACATGGATATGAATCAATTAATCCAAGCATGTAATTTATCCACAGTTCATGAATCAACACATAATTTTAAATATATTCATCATTGCCGGCAAGGCTACCTAACCTACAAAATCACGCAATGAACAAGAAAATCCTTTTTTTTTAAAATTTTTTTGATTATTTTTCTTTTATAATAAGCAGTAGAAACACACAATCACACGAGAATAATAAACTAAAAAGCTCAAAGTTTTTTCATCTTCAAACTTAAATTAGAAATTTTCCTTAATGTCTTAAAAATCTAATATAGCACATAAAGGGACATGGAAGAAAAGAAGAAGGAATTCGTCGGGTTTTTCGTCTAGTATTGAGGTAGTTTTTTGGATCATTCCATCATTCTTTAATTTTCTATGTTGTCTCCTGCTTTATATCTTTGTGTCTTTGAAAGATGAAAGAGAGAAATATAAAAATAAAAAATAAGTTTAAAAGCTGGAGTGTGAAGTGTATGATAACCAGTTCCTCCTCCTCCTTTTTTTAATTACTTCCTTGAGCCTTAAAAAACATACCACACGTGTATTTCACTGTTTTTTACTCAAAAAATAAATATTTTTCACTAGTTTAACATAGATATGATGACCTTTTTAATGAAACAAAAAATTATCTAAAATTAATGCACATTAATAATCTACATGCAATGCAATGACATAAACTATAATAAATAAAAGGGTAAGAAATCAAGTAGCTTCTCCCAATAACCGCTTAATTTAAAGTTTTTAGCTAGACTTTGTAGATGAGATTATCATGATTGTTCAAATAGGAATGTTTTGCCCTTGCATTCCTTGCAATTTCTGGCATTGTATCATTTTTTTTTGCTCTCCACATCTTAAACTCCCCATTCTCATCTCGGCTAAGAATTCCACAAACTTTAGATTTTTCTCTTTTGGGAGCTTTGTAAGTCATCTACATGAATACACTTGCCTTGCTTGGATGGATTGTGTCATTTAAAAAATTATTGTTTGCCCTCCACCCTTAAGGTCAACTCATATTTCTCCATGTTAATTAAAGTTCAATCAGTTGCTAATAAGGGTCGACCTAAGATTATTGGAATATTTAGATCTTCTCCTATGTCAAGAACAAAAAAGTCCAACGGGAATATTAAATTTCCAGCTTTAATTAGTATATCCTCAACTTTGCCTCTTAGATATTTGATGCTTCTATTGACTAACTGCACTGATACCATTGTTTCCTTTACTTGTCCAAATCCTAGTTTTCTGTAGATAGATAAAGACATTAAATTAACACTTGCACATGTATAACATTAAGCATTAAAACAAATTTCCTAATGAAATAGATAAAGTAAAACTTCCTGGATCCTTGAGTTTGGGAGGTAATTTACTTTGCTGTCTAGCACTACTCTCTTTTGTTAATGACACTTTTTTAAATTATGGAAGTTTTCTTTTATTTGATATTATGTCCTTCAGGATATTTGCATAACTTGGATCTGTCTAATTGCATCGATGAATGGTATGTTGATGTGAAGCTTTCTCAGCATCTCCAAAAACTTCTCAAATTGCTCATCGGGATTCCTTTTCTACAATCTCCAAGGGAATGGTACATGAGGTACATACATCTTGATAGGAACTGTTGCTTTAACATGTGGATCATCTGACTTTCTGATCTGGAATTATCTTTGCTGCACGCTCAGATTCATCCACTTGCTCCTCAGATGTGGAAGGTACATTTTCAATTGCTACCACTTATCTCTTAACTGTAATTTCTAGAAGTTGAACACCACTTTGCGTAGTAATTGCTTGAACTAGAGTTGGTACTTTCACAGGTGAGTTCCCAATTATTTTATTCTCTACAACTCACAGTCATTACCTACTGTTTGAGATTTATCTCAGTGTCACTTGGAAAGACTCCTAGTAGTCTCTCTGAAAGTACTTTTGCCATTTATCCCATTTGATTCTCCAAATTCTTGATGGCAGTCCCCTGTATCTGCAAAGTCTTATAATTATTTCCATGAAATTAGTTTATGCTTCAGCCATTCTAGTAAATGCTTCTTCCCGCGAAACTTCTTTTATGGCTGCTGAATACCTAGTGGTGCATCTTGAGATGACTGATTATTGTTCCAAGAAAATTGGGATGATTTTCTCCAGCCAAGATTGTGGGTAATGGACTGTGAATTATTCTAGTGCCTCGTGTAATTTTGCATGTAATTTACCTCTTCAACTGATTTAACAAATTGTCTACCTACATTGCAATCCATATATTCGTGATGTCCACCGAAATGGTTGCATCTCAGCCTATTTGCTTGAACTGCATTCACTGTTTAATTGGTTGCCCAACTATCTACCTTTTTAGCTAATGTTGCTAGTTGTGCTAAAATTGGTGTCAGTGTTTCAACTTCGTGTATTCAAACAACTTTCTTTCCACCCGATCTCTCTGTTGGCCAAAGTGTACTAGTGAATGCTAGGTATTCCATGATTTAATAGACTTGGTCTGTTGTCCATTTTGTAATTGACCCATCACAGGTAGAATCAACATTAGCCCTGCTTGCCGAATTTAGTCCAATGTAGAAATACTGAACTTAAAGCTATTTTTACTAACAATGTTGTGGACATTGGCGAAGTAGCCCTTTGTACTTTTTTCAAGCCTCTGGATAACATTCTTAATCCAATTGGGAGAATGTAGTGATCTTGTCCCTAAACTTGGCAATCCTTTTTGGTGGGAAATATTTACTCAATAATTTTTAACTCAGACTGTTCCAAGTGGTGATACTATGAGGTGGGAATGTATCCAACAATTCCCCAACTGAATCTCTCAAAGTGTAGAAAATAGTCTCAGTCGAATTGCAACATTGAAAACCCCCAAATATTCAATTGTTGCACACATATTCAAAAACCTCAAGATATGAGCATTCAGATTTTCGGTGGATTTCCTAAAGAATTGCAATGCATTGTGGAACATATTGATTACGTCCGTCCTCAAGTGAAAATTACTTGTCCAAATGCTCGGTAAGCTATACTGGATATGCTCTCTACCACTGGTGGAATCATGTATTCCCCCATCAGCCTGTCATTCTCATCTCCCGCAGCAACAATCGGATGTGCTGCAATTTTATTCATCCCAATTGCAATTTGATTTTGTATATTTTCTGCCATTAGATCTGCTAGTTGTTTTTGATGTGCTTCTATCTGTTCTTTTCTATTCAAACGAAATGTTCGTTCGATTTCTAGATCAAATTGAGCAAGTTCATCGTGTCTCAAACTTTGTACACGAGATCTCAAAAAATAAAGGGAAGAAACACTGTAATTTTTTAATACATGATTAAACTAATAAAGTAATATAAAATTAGATTAAAATTTAAAAAATTTAAAAAACTCCCCTACAACGGCACCAAAATTTTGATTGTTTGATTTCCCACAAGTGGACGGTATCGCGAACAAGTAATAAAGTTATGAATAAAATATTGTTCTCACAAGAATGAGGAAAGATTTCTTGTGGTGGTGGCGGTGGCGGTGGCGGCGGCAGCGGCGGTGGAGGAGGCTGAGGGAGGGGGAGAAGAAGAAGATGAGAGAGAAACATTTTTTTTTTCTTCTCTTTATTTTTTTTATTTAAATAGAAGGGTATATTGGTCATTTTATGTTAAAAATGGTGAAAATGATGTTTTTCGCAATGAAACGTTGAAATAAGGACGAGAATGCAAAAAAAAAAATGGAACATATGGACGTTTTCAGCAAGAAGTATCAAACGTAAAAACGTTTTATGCTATTAAACCTTTTATTGGAGAATGTGTGGTTAAAAAAATACAGAAATGTGCATAAAATTTTTAATGGAGCCCAAACAGGTGCTCAAGTTTAAATGTAAAGAATTGTGTTGAGTAAAAAAATATTAGTTTCATCCCATCCCAACGATAATAGGATGAAAAATTATTGTCTTAGATAAGGAGAAAATGGAGAGAAAGTTGTGTTCTATTCGTGTAGTTATTTCCTAAGTTTATGTTTCCCACTTTTATATCTAAAATTACATTTTAGGTCTAATACGTCTCTTTTGGTATTGGGAAATGTGCTATTAAAAGTCAATGATAAGAGTAGAGATGAATCACAAATTAGAAGCCAATTCAAGAAATAAAATTTGGACAAAAATAAGATTTTTAATAAATTTTGATAAAATTTAATGAAATATATGATTAAAAAATTGATAAAATTTGTGGATCTTACGAAATGTATGATTAAAAATAAATATAAAAAAATAAATGTTAAAAAATGGAGATCAAAGATGGATTTAATTTTATCACGCTAATCCCGATCACAGAACAATGTAATTGTTACGCCAAAATACTTTTTGTGATAAATAGTAATTTCTAATACAAAAGTTATTCCTACTTGCACAACTTTTTGCTTAGCAAAGTTTAATGTTGGAAGAGGAAGGATCGTGAAAAAAAGTTGACAAATACTCCAATGGCAGGGTCGGTTAGACAAATGTTTAAAAAATTCATTTTTTTCAAACTCATTTTGAATCACAAAATCTCTTAATAAAATAATTTTACATGTAAAACTAAAACATTCTCCTACTTCTTAATTACATGTTCTCCAAAAAATCACTAACAAAATCTATTATACCAAAAAAAAAATAGGGGTCAAACAAATCCCCTTTTAAAGTGAATTTTTCGTACTCTAAATAGAGTAAAGATCATCAAGGTTTTCTTTTCTTTCATTTTTTATTTTTTTTTAAATATCACCATATAACTAAATCTAAAATTTCTTTCATACTTAACTATATAATCAATTCTTCAAATAAATTTAGTTATCTGTTTGCTTTATAAGGATTTTGTTTACTAAAAAAGTTGAGCAAACTTCATTTTTATTAACATATTTCTTTCAACTCATAACGTTTATCTACATTTTACGATACATTTCATAAAATTCACCAATTTTTATCAACGCTCCTAAGTATCATATGGAAAAAGCTAAAAAAGAAAAAAGCCAGCACAAGTACGATGGCATAAAGATTCGAGCTTGAACATTTAAATAATGCTCTTAGATCCCTAACAAAACGAATATTTAATTGACAAGCACGTACATTCAAAGTCGTCATACAAATTGATTATATTCCGTTTGACCTATTGGTGTTGTACAAGTTCTATAAATTGAAATAAATAATTGTGTCCCTCTAAAATCGTGCATGATTTCAATTACATTTGACTTTACCATATAGATGAAAAATATATATATATATATATATATTTTTTGTATAATCTCGTTTATCCAATACAGAATCCTTAATATGCCAAAAAAAAAAATAGGCGTGGATGAAAATTGAAATTATCCGAATATGACTTGTATAAATCGAAAAATAGAAGACAGTATAAGACAAATATAATAATGATGATGAGACTGTTGAAGATTTTGTTAGCACTCTTTCCCGTTTTGGCATATTGATGTCACTTTCCTTCCAAATCATCCTTTTTTTTGGAATAATTGCATCCATGATCCCAAACCTTTCAAATCTTTACGGACTATATTTTAACCTTTCATTTATTTCAACCATGATCCAAATCTTTTAAGGGCATGTAACTAGAGGAAAAATGGATGGACTGCATTCTTTTTCCCAGTGTTCTAAAAAGCTCTTCTAAGCGTCACCTAGGCTTAAAACTCGAACAAAATGCCTCGCTTGCATTTATAGCCTTTTTTTTCAATTTCTAAATGACTGAATTTTTTCCTTACACTCTTTCACCTTCTCTAAGCATTCTTTATTATTATTTTTTTATTTTTTTAAAGTTCTTTTGTTTGACTTTAGTTTATTAATTTTTTTAATTTTTAAAAACTTTTTATTTGACTTTAATTTCTAATTTTTAAAAAATTTTACATGTACAAAAGTCAAAAAATGATTTTATCCAATAAAGAGTTAAATAATCACACTGTCGACCACAGTCGGCAACTAATCCCAATAGCAGTCACCCACCCTTCTCCTCCACCGTAGTGGGCAGCGCTTTCAGGTTTGCGACACTACTCGTCTTACCCTTCCCTACTCTCATCCACTATTCTGATGGCGAAAATATTATTGTAATGATAGATTAAATTAACAATATTATTTCAAATCACCTTTACATGGTGGAAGTTCCCTACCATAGTATTACCTGCGATAAATAAAATTCTTTCAAGTTTCAATTAGGAATGGAGCCAGAAAATTATGTTTAGGGGAGAATGCGAGTTTAGAGGAGCTACCCCTAGTTCCGTTTCTGGTTCCAAATGAAACTGCAGGACTCCGAAATATTCAAGCTAAAGACTTTATTAAATTAGACACGAACAGTCATCTATTAAGACCAGAGAGAAATGTCGCATGATGGAAGTTTCTTACACTATTGAACACAGAATCAAAAAACTGTCATTGACTTTATACTTCGGGACAACAGATCCTCTCTCCATAGCATAACTCCTCATAAAACATTATTGTATTATCATCACCTTCACATTGTCGGCTTAACGTTGAGACGAGAGGCGAGCTTCTGACCAAGAGACTTGTCAGCCTGCAGCATAAAAGTCGAACTCAGCAATCTTATAACATTAACATTCAAAGTCCTTATAAACATGTAACAGACGTGAAAGTTATGGGCATCAAACCTGAGACCAGTATGATATCCAAATACTTTGGATCTCATGGGTGACACGGGGATCAGATAAAGCCTCAACCCATCGGCAGATAAATCTCTCTTGTCTAAAGAAGAGTCAAGATCAAACAGCAACAAGAAATTAAAATAAAATAGTTGAAAAGCATTATATTAGTTCCAGAGAAACTAGGGACTAATGTACCTGTCTGAATCCCACGATCGATATCTCTCTCCTGGTTGCTTGAAGTTGTTCTCCTTCTCAATGATGCACTGCGATAATCAACACAATACTGTGAGTACACGGGTTTTTTCTGTTTTCTGCAAGGTCTTAACAAAGGGAATCCTCCATGCAATCAGTCTGATTCATTTATCAGAAGAGTAAGTCCATGTACCGCTAAATTTACATCTTTCGATCTCAACTCTGAAATCTCACGATGCCCAACTTAGCAAACTAATGGAACTTTGCCCTTGTTACTGATGATTTAACTAGACCAAATCCACACATTACTGTAACAAAGCAAAGATCGCAATCTAGAAGTAACATTGCCAAAATGCCCATGACAGAAGTTTAACAGACTCTTCGATAACAGAAAATCAGTATCAACTCTCTGTTTATCGCCCTAATTCGAAAAGATTCATCACTTTATTCCTTCTTCATTTTATTTATTTATTTATTATTATTATTTTTTTTTTTTTGGACGTCAAGACCATGTTAAACACCGAAACAATTTCTGTAGCAGTAACAACCGAAAGTAAGAAATAAAGTTAATTATTTGTTTCACTTGAGTCTTCTCTGAATGAAATGAGCTACAGACATGGTTCTATTAAGGAATTTCAAGGAGGGAGGGCACTATCCAGCTTATAGTTTGATAGATATTTTGAAATTTCTCCTTCATGAACTCAATTCAGTTGCAGACACCTTATTCACTTTTCCAAAAATAAATTTTAACAAACTTATGAGTTCACCTTAAAAAATGAAACAACACACGAGTAAAGTGGAAGATGATATTTACATACCCTGTCACGCTTCCCTGACAACACAGGAGGGGGAATGGGATGCCTGTCAGCATGATGACAAGGATCAAACCTTGATGGGAAATAATTGACCTGGAAAAGGGTTTAGAACATTTAATTGAAACATGCCGACAACAATCGAGCAACTAAGTGAATAAACATGTTTAGATAGCCCTGCATATGCATCGAGCTATAAATTTCATGTCATTCTGCTAGTCAAAAGATAGCTGATTAGAATGCAAGAACTCAGAAAGGTGTTAAAACCTAATGGATCTAAGATATTAAATTTCATTACAATTCGACTCAATAATTTCTGTTAATTAAAAATCGAGATGATGTATTAAAGATGGTAAATCTCCTATGCTTAGGCGTACAGGGATGCAAAGTACCTCTTCATCCCTGTGCATGAAGTTCATGAAACCATCATGGTGATTGTTGTGATGAGAGCACTTGGGAGCATTAACTGGGAGCTGAAGATAGTTTGGACCAAGACGGTGTCTCTGAGTATCGGGATATGAAAATATACGTGTCTGGAGCAGTTTATCATCCGAATAGTAAACTCCAGGGACAATAATAGCAGGGCAAAATGCAAGCTGCTCATTCTCTGCAAAGAAGTTATCAATGTTCTTATTCAACACCAAACGGCCTACTGGCTGTAGGGGCAAGATGTCTTCAGGCCAGATCTTGGTTACGTCAAGCGGATCAAAGTCGAATCTATTCTCATGATCAGGATCCATTATCTGAATAAAAAGTTTCCACTCGGGGTAGTTGCCAGCTGCAATTGAATTGTAGAGATCCTGGGTGGCATGGCTGTGATTGGCTCCTCCAACCTTAATGCATTCTTCTTCCAATAGACACTTAACTCCACAAGTTGGCTTCCAGTGAAACTTCACATAATGTGCTTTCCTGTCCTTGTTAATTAGAGTATAAGTGTTGACACCAGAGCCTTCCATGTGCCTGTAATCTTGTGGAACACCCAAATCATCAAACAGGAATGTGAACATGTGCAGACTCTCTGGATGGTGGGAAAAGAAGTCAAGGATTCTCCAGTTCTCTTGAATGTGGGACTTTGGATTAGGTTTCAAGGCATGAACCATATCTGGGAATTTCATTCCATCGCGAACGAAAAAGACTGGAAAGTTGTTTCCCACCAAATCAAAATTTCCCTGCATCAGTGACACAAAGTTTTCAATGTCAATCAATTTATTAAGGCCATTATTAAACAACAATCATATAGTTGCAATTCAATGTCCTTTAAATAAGGAAAGGTTAAAAATAAAGGGAACTTATTAACTGGAAAACTAAATAGACAATTTCACAAAAAGTAAACAATAAATATTTTTAACTAAAATGTTTAACAAAGTTCGTCCTATGTCAAAATTTTCAATCAGAATGCAGCTCCCTTGTGATTTCCTGGACATCAGAATGTTTAAACCTGAAATTCATGGGAATCTGAAGCTCCCAGTAATTAAACTTAACAGAATAAAAATTCCCAATCTAGTTTCAAAGAGCAAAGGGACAGTTGTCAGGATTAGTAACAATCACATTCACTATTTATCTTAAAGAACTGATGCTTAAAAATGTATTGGTTGAATAAGCAATTGAAATTTATCATCTTCTTTGAAGTAATACAGTTGAAAAACCAATAGAAAATAGCGGTTACCTCTCTGGTGTAAAATTTAACTGCGAAGCCTCTGGGGTCCCTAAGAGTTTCAGGGCTTCCACGCTCATGGATGACAGTGGAGAATCTAACAATAACAGGTGTCTGAACTCCAGGAGCTCGAAGGAAATCAGCACAGGTAAGTTGAGAAATATCATGAGTGACCTCAAAAAAACCCTTGGCACTTGCACCTCTAGCATGGACAACACGTTCTGGGATCCTCTCACGATCAAAATTAGCAAGTTTCTCCACCAAATGGTAATCTTCAAGGAAAATTGGGCCTGCCAGGTAGAATAGAATTTTGTATTCATTGACTCAAATGTATCCAGCCACATTATATCGAATAAACAAATATCGCAAGTATATTGCAAATGGTAAAGTAATCAAGCAGTGTTCTTAAGGAGGAATTAATTAATTACATTATTACAGCATTGTCATTCACAGATGTATTAAACATGAGATCACCAATAACAAAGCTCAAATCACCAGAACAGGACTAATGTGTAATTGAAAAAAGGCCACCCTACTGGTGGGACTTGAACGCAAAAGCCGCGTCTTCAGCTCTCAGGAAATTTGCAATATTACACTAAATGTAGGTAAAAAGACTTAACAAAAAAATATTTCATGTGTCTAAGTCGAAGATATGAACTCTAATAATATAAGGATATACAAAAGATACAAGGAAACCCAGGAAAAGAGGTGAAAAGTAAAAGTAAGAACTTTATTTCCTCCTCCAACGTGATTCACTTGAATTAAGCCAGGTTTTGAATTAAAATCAAATTAAAATTTCAAATCAAAGTCCACAATTAATTTTAACCACACTAACTTTTCTAATATAAACTAAAATCTAATTTTAATCTACACCGAAAAAGAGCTAAATAATGACTGAAGAATTCGGGATAAATTTGAAAAAAGCAAAACCAAAATAGATCACTACCAAAAGTAATTTATTGAATTTACCTGAAAATAGGTGAACATACAATACTAGTATTCCACAAAATTAATATCTAATTGTGTTGAAAACAAATTTATTATCTTTTCATTGATTAATGGCGATATCATTTAAAAATATTTAACAACATCACATAATTGGTAAACTGTCTCAATCAAACGATAAAATTGCATTCCCCTTGAACAACCTTAAGGGCATTAAATAATACTGCTGAACAAAAAATCTATTAACAATACCATAATTAATCAGAAAAGAAAAAAACCTCTAATTCCGACGGTCAATGACGAGTTATTGTTCCAAACCGGAGCACCAGAATTGGTTGTCCAGAAAGGTGAATTATAAGCACTTGATGGACGATTCTGCATCGTCAAAAAGTAAGATCAATTATTTTAAACTAGCAATTCGTACCATAGAACAAGCCTCTAGGCTAAAATCAAGGGTGTAGTATACAATCATGCAAAACCAGACGGAATTAATCAGTATAAACATGATAAAATATAGGATTGGGGCAGAAATAGATCGGAACCTTGTAAGGATCCATGGCAAAGAGATTTTTTCTTCTTCGGTTTCAACAACGGGAGAATATGGACAAGCGTGTGACGATTATCGCAATGGAACAGTTATTTATAGGGTCACTGTTCTTTCTGGCTCGAATTTCGAAATTTATAAGCAATTTTATCCGCAGTAAAATGACTATTTTCCTTTTTCATTTTTTTAAATATTAAAAATGTGTAACTTAAAAGTTAAAAAGAAGAAAATTTAAGTTAAAATAATAAAGTTTAACTATAAAAATTCATAATTTTTATTAACTTTTCATTCGCATATTTCCTTGATTTTAATAAAAATTTGTTAAAATTATAATTTTTAACTACACTAAAAATAAGCTAACTTTTTAGTATGTTTTCTAATTCTCACGAATACTTAAATTTAATTATTCTATATGAATAATTTTATATAGCATTGCTGATATTTTGCACGAAAATAGGCGATAATGGACCCCACTAATATAATAAAATAGTGGGTTCCACTTTCATCTATATTTATAGAATAATGATATCTAATATAGATGATGTTGAATACCAAATTAGGTGTTTGCATAAATATGTCCTATTAAATAAATCATAATTTCTTGTATTTAATTAAATAAAGTTAATATCACTATCACTGCCACCTAGATTAGTATTAAATATCAATAATACTAAGCCCCTGCTTGATTCACATTAAAATTCTCATTCTCATTTTGTACTAATTTTTAACCACACGTTCTTCAATAAAATAATATTTTTTATTACATCAATAATTTTTTCTTCTTTTTTAACCACACATTCTTCATCAATCTACTATTCCAAAATACATTTTTCCAAACTAATGTGGCTCAAACACACCGAAAATATTATTACTCTTATTTATACGACAATAAACTTACTACCTATTTTGATAAATCAGGTTGGGCCCACTGTTACCTAGTATTAATGAAGCTAGAAATAGTGATGACAATCGAGTCACGCGGCTCGTCGGCTCGACTTGTAAAAAAAACGGCTCGTGAGCTGACGAGCCCGAACTCGAGTCGAGTAGGCTCAGCTCGCTCTCGGTTCGTTTTTGGATGAGCGGCTCGTTGTTTTTTTTTTTTTTTTAAAGTTTAGAAAATGTATAGTTAAAAAAAATTAAAAATTAAAAAAGTCAAGCTCGCAAGCCGAAGCTCGACTCGGCTCGCCACCCACGAGCAGAGTCGAGCTCGATCCACGAGTAACTAGCCGAGCAGGAGCTCGTGCGTATACGAGCCCATTGGCATCACTAGTTTGAAAATTACTTTAGGAAGGGTAGATTGAAATAGATGATCATACCATGGTTCTTTATCCATGTTTTGGAGTTTATCCCCAGAAGCCTTTGGACTGTTAAGATTTTGCCACGTTTTAAGATGACCTTAAAATGTGTGCCAAGATAGGAAGGGTAGATCATTTTGGACTCTTACACAAGTCTACCAATTCTGTTAGATAAATAGATCATCAATAGCATACTTCTGGTATATTCTACAAAGCGTACAAAAGATTAATGTTATAATTATACTGCTCGATACATGATTAATTTACTGATAAATATGTTTTGCTTATTCGATCTAAATATAATGTGTTAAATTAATAATTCGATAAATAATGAAATTTGTATACGAGATTTCGTAGGATATGAAAATGCTTATGATTCAGGAATAAAGTTAGATGTACATTTTTTGTTGACAATAAGTTTGGCGTCCCCTAGATTCAATAAACATGGGCAGTGATGGAATGTATGTCGTTAAAAGTCAATGGTAAGTGAGTGTATTCAATT
The DNA here is from genome assembly GCA_903798315.1 of Fraxinus greggii. Taxonomy (NCBI): domain Eukaryota; kingdom Viridiplantae; phylum Streptophyta; class Magnoliopsida; order Lamiales; family Oleaceae; genus Fraxinus; species Fraxinus greggii. The sequence continues at coordinate 1,497 of CAIGRK010053446.1, read as the reverse complement.
GTGATTTTTAAAGGTTTTTATGGATTTTTCATAAGTGACGATTTTTATGAATTTCATAAACAATTTATGGATTTGTGCGAAATTAAAGGAAGTCTTTCGGAGTTTTATTGACTTTCATTTTAAAACTTATATAAACTTTTATATAATTCAAAAGACTTATAAAAGTTTTCATTGAAATAAAATTTATGTAGGTCTAGAACAACAGTGTGAAATTCTGACATATAAGACGGTGGTTCCCACAATTCTTTTTTAACTCCCTGTGTAATAAAAAATATTTTTAAAAGAATAAAAATTTTAGTCACCTTAATTAAATAAATAATAAATCAAAATAATATATATATAATATTTAATTGAAAAAAACTAATCACCTTAAGAAATTAATATATTTAAATTTAATTATAAAGTAATCTTTTTATATAAAATTTTATATTAATTACAAATATATATTTTTCATAAAAAATGATGGAAAAAGAAAAAAAAAGTAGTTACAATTTAAATTTTTTATTTAAAAAAATAGAGATAAAAAATAAGAGAGAGAGAGAGAGAGAGAGAGAGAGAGAGAGACAAATATAATCAAGAGAAAAAATAATTTTTAATCATGATTCTAATGTTCGTAAAAGGGAGAAAAGAAAGAGAAATATTAAAAGAAATTATTATTATTATTATTATTATTATTATTTCTTTTGGTAAATCTCCCAAAATCTTGGAATGAATGCTATACAGATATTGAAATTTTATTTAAATACTTTATGCTTAAAGCTCCTATACTAGAAACTCTTATAAAAGCTTTTAAAAGTCATTAACAATTTGAATACACAATACTTACATAAATTTTAAAAAAAAATAGTTGAATATAACGTAACTTTTAAAGACTTTTTAAAATCTATAAAAATTAAGATTGAATACAAATATACTTATAGAGAGTTTAAAGAGTCCCAATTAAATACACAGGAACTTTACATATATAAGTTGGTTGCAAAGTACAATTTCAAAATTAAGAAATCATGTTTATTATTTCAAAAATCAAGTTTTAATTAAATTATTTTAATTAAATAAATAGTTAAATATATTAAGGTTAAAATTATACAATTTATTATAATAACTTATTTATCAATCATATATTATCAAATTCGTTGGTCACACATTATTTCTCGGTCACAAATTCAAAATTTTATAGCTCATAATTTATTCATCGATCACAAATAACAAATTTTATATGTCAAAACGTATTTCATGGTCAGAAATTATCAAATTAATTGATCACAACTTACTAAGTTTTGAGTCACGATTATAAATCTAATCACAAAGCACATTTTTTATGTCACATATTATTTATTGTCACCAATTAACCAATATACTGGTGACAACATCCAAATAATTGATCACAAACACTTTTTATCTCACTCCACCAACATCGCCATTGCTGCCGCCGCCACCACAACACTAATACCACCACCTAAACCTAATTTCTCTCAGGGTAATTAGCGCAAAACGTCC
>CAIGRK010053391.1:0-12388 GCA_903798315.1 Fraxinus greggii | reverse complement strand
AATTACCAATTTATTGGCTTTTAAGTTACCAAATGATTATTACTTATCCGTTTTTAGTTTTGTCCATATGTGCGGAATTAATCAATCAAAAGTAATAAGTTACTTTTAATTGTTTCTAGATGATTAAGTATACAAGTCCAATTATCCTATGTTTGAATACCACTGTAATAAGGAAAGCAATAATAAATGCTGTTATGATGACGGAGAAACTCCAAGTGGTAAAAATTCGGGACCAAGCCAGCTACCTCCACTATAGACAATACGGAGTAAGTTACAGCTAGAAAATCATCTAGCCAACTCCACTAGACTTCCAATTTATTTCCTGCTAACTCCAAGACCTGCTCCAAGATCTTCTGCAATTGTCTCCTCCAAGTGGAATTTCAAGAACCAGCTCCAATACCTTCTGTTCTTCCTGCGCTTGTATCTCAACCTCCAGCAGCCTCTGAAATTCAATTGAGAAAGTACCTTCCTATGACCAATAGGAAGTAGGTGGTGTTTCGAATTCAATGAGTTTGATGTTTTTCCCAAATATGTGGTTTTATGATCTCAAGAAGAAAATATGGATTCAATGTATGAATAGGCTCTTGGATCTTCAAAGGATAATATGAATATGTTTAGAGAATAGGCACAATGAACAACCACCCTTCAATTCGTGCACAAGTTTGGATATTTATAGGAGAGGATAATTAGATTGAATGATCAGGAAAAAATACTTCAAAACAGCAAATTATGATTTTCCAGATCGACCTATCGCTCGAGCGTGAAACTAGCAACAGGCGAGCGACATTGAGCGAGAGTTCGACGAAAGGCGGGCGAAAGACAATCTATTTTTGCAGTTCAAGCGCCAATTGAGCGAGAAGTTAGCGAAAATGCGACGCTGTATTTCTCCTCTTTTCATACTTGAACCATATACCTTATAATCTAATTTATACAAATTGAACCCTAGATTCTTGACTTTTATAGCACATTAAAAATTAATTATTTTATGAACAAAATTGTCAACACTAAAAATCTAACAAACTTAAATTAAAATGTGAATTTTAATTTATGACTTTAAAATATGTGATGCGATGCGTTGAGTGCAAAACCCAAAAGCGAAGTTTTCTCCACTCTTCTTAAGTTTTCTGCTTTTACCTTCTCCTCGCTCTCTGTCACTCATACTCTTCCTAATGGCTACAGAAGAAGTAGCAGAAAATCCTCTCGAGGCCATCAAAAACAAGGTAAACTACTGTTATTTAATGAATTATAATCCCTTTTCACTACAGTCTGTAGCTTCATTTTGATTCTAATACATCTCTTTATCCTCTAGTTTGTAGACTTGGATCCTCAAAACTTCTATTCACTGTGAAGGTTGCAAAAGAAAAGTCAAGAAAATCCTTAATCAAGTTCAAGGTAATTTTCTAAGAAGTCCAATCAATTTTTTTCGTTTGTTGACCATCTTATTTAAAAGGTTAATCTATTTGCGAGAGACGCATATATTCGTTTAAATCTAGCATGTCTTTTAACACTGTTTAACCTTGTGTAGGTGTCGAAAATGTAGAAGTTGATATTAAGCAACAAAAAGTAATAGTAACTGGTAACGTAGAGGGAGATTCTTTAACCAAGAAACTGATAAAGTCTGGTAAGAAGGCAGAATTATGGCCTGAAAAAACTGAGAAGAAAGAGAAAAATTCAGGGCAAGAAAGAAACAAAGAGAAACAGATTAAAAGACAAAGCAATGAACAAAAAATCCAGGAAAATGGTGCTAAGAAAGAGCAGAAGCCAACGGGTAATGTCGAAGCGGTTCAAGATCCTGCGAAAATAGGTGATGGAGGTGCTTCAACTAGTGGTTCTACAGCTAAAAGTGGTGGAGGAAGTGTTGGCGCAGCTCAAGTCGACGACGGTGAAGTGAAAAGCGATGAAAAAAGTGATGCCGGTGGTTCAGCTGAAGTTAGTGAAAGTCCGGTAAAAACAAGTAGCGGCGTTCAAGTGGTAGAGACGAAATTAGAGAAGAAGCCGGAGACGGAGAGTACCGCAGCTAGTGCACCGCCGGCGGCGGCGGAGGAGGGGAAAGGGGATAGTGAAAGTAAAAGTAAAAGTGCCGCAGCTTCTGAGAGAAGCAACGGTGGTAGTAACGGCGTTCAGACTGGCACTTCTGGTAAAAAGAAGAAAAAGCAAGGGAAAAATGGGAATAGCATGGAGTTCGCGAAATCGAGTGCTGCCACACCGGCATCCACTGGATCAAATAAGCATCATGATGCAGGCCCACCTCCAATCTCCAATCCAGCTAATTACATTCCTCCACGTCAGCATAATTATCATGACTACCCAACCCCACTACATCACTATGGGCGCCCACCAGCAGACGCCGTGAGCTACAATACGGCATATCCTACTAGTAGCTATACAGCGTCCTATGCGGCCCCACCCCAACATTCATATGTTTATACGTATTCGGGGCGAGAAGTCGAGCTACCGCCACCTTCCTATCCCGATTCGTACTCACGACAACCACCCCCATCCGATCCTGATTCGTATCCACGACAACCGTTGGATTCATTCGAATTGTTTAGCGACGAAAATCCGAATGGTTGCTTTATCATGTGATGGACCTTTGGCACTCTTAATTAATACCTAAAATGGCTTATGTTATAATTTGTTTGTTGTCTCTCTCTTGTACACAATTTGAAAGTAGTTTTCGGTATCTACGTAGTGTTTGGTTAACTATAAAAATGGCTTTTGTTATACTTGAATCTTGATTGAAAGTTATATTTTAATGTTCGTGAACAAGTGAACAACGATAGTGCAAGCAAATTGAGAAAAAAATCATCAATATAGAATTACAATAAAGAAAATTTTCAAACGTTTTGTACCTATATGATCTTGGGCGTGTTCGGTAGAGATTAAAATCGGATTAAAATTGAAAAATTAGTCGTTATGATTGACTTTTATTAGACGAGTGAGACTTAATAATAGTTATATTTTTAATTTTAATTAATTTTTAATCTCTACCGAACAAAAGAAGCTTATCTCACAACAAAAAATACTTTTGACACTCCCAACACTTCCTATTATGTTTGTCCAATTTAATATAATGAAACTATAAAATTAATAATAACAAGCTTCAGGTCCTACCAACTATAATATAACACACGTGTGTGTGTGTGTGTGTGTGAACCTATTGGCAAGAAATCCAACATTCTTTCTGATGCGTAAAGTAAAAGTTTGATTGTGCAATAAAATAAGAGGGAATTTGAATTGTCAATGACACCTCATATTTGATGTCTCATTGTTTTTTCATCAAAAGTTTCAAAGAAGGGCTTGAGAGGTTTTCTCTGTCTGTTTCTATGCTTTTTGTTAGGTTAAAAACACTTGTAATTATTGAAGTTAGTATAATTTAGCCCATATTTGATTGACTTTAGGAGCGTTTGAACCACATTATATAAGAAGTATGGAAATAAAAATCGAACCAGGAAAAGATAATATTATTAACTTTGTAAAAGAGAATACAAAGCAAAAATGAATTCATGCTCATTCATCTTTCAAAATAAAATGGCCTACTCTATTTATACAAATAAGTGATGAATCTAATAACAAATTGTAACTAATTTACACAACAGAATTGAAGCAGAGGAAGTAGAAATCACGCACATTTCATCTTTCAGAATCTTCTTTCCCAGTTAGCTGTAATACGGTTAGTTGATTCCATAATGGTAAATATGGTAAACTGCAATACGATCACATGCAAATACGGTCGGCTTGATTTCTTTGGCTTCCTTCCCGGTTAGTTGCAATATGGTGAGCTGTCTTTTCCCGGTTAGCTTCAATACGGTGAGTTGCTTCCTTCCCTTATTTTGACAGCCCCCCACAAGACGGAAAGTAGATGTTTTCTACTCCCATCTTGAGCATGTGAGAATAGAAATTACTTGAGCATAACGGCTTTGTCAGTATGTCTGCAACCTGCAACTCACTTTTCAAATAATTTATAACTATGCACTCCTCTTGAATTTATCACGGACCAAGTGGCAATCAAGTTCTATGTGTTTGGTCCTTTCATGAAAAATCGGATTAGCTGCTATATGCAATGCTGCTTGATTATCACATGATAACATGGCAGCTTGAGGGTGATCCACCTTTAAATCATGCAATAAGTATCTAAGCCAGGATAACTCACAACAAACGCTGGCCATTGTTCTATATTCAGCTTCTGCTGATGATCTAGAAATAGTATTTTGTTTCTTCGATTTCCAAGATACCAAAGAGTCCCCAATGAAAACACAATATCCCGTTATTGATCTTTGTGTACCCAGGCATGCCCCAAATCTGAGTTACTGTAAGCTTTAAGTTGGAGGGTTGACGTTGAAGCAAATAACAATCTTTGGCCTGGTGCCCCTTTAATGTACCTCAATACCTTGTAAGCTGCATTCAGATAAGGTATTCTAGGATTTTGTATATATTGGCTGAGCAATTGAACTGAGTATGCTAGGTCTGGTCTTGTGGCGGTCAAATATAGCAATCTCCCTATGAGTCTTCTATAGACAGACGGGTCTAATAAGAGTTCTCCTTGGTCCTTAGAGATTTTGATGTTCTGATCTAGTGGCACTTGCACTGGTATTGCCCCAATCATTCCTGAATCAGCTAAGATGTCCAATACATATCTTCTTTGACAAATGTGAATTCCATTCTTTGATCTTGCTACCTCAATGCCAAGAAAATACCTCAAGGTGCCCAAGTCTTTGATTTTAAAACATTCATCAAGTGAACTTTTGAGAGAATGAATGACTTCCATATTGTTTCCTGCTACTATAACATCATCTACATATACCAATACAGCAGTAAATGAGTCATTCGTGCTTCTTGTGAACAGGCTATAATCTGATTTTGATTGCTGGAATCCTTGTTAAAGCATAAACGATGACAGATTTGAGTACCATTGTCGAGAGGCTTATTTTTGTCCATACAAGCTCTTGTTAAGTTTGCATACCTTCCTCTGATCATTTTTTGAATAACCTAGTGGAAGTTCCATATAAACTTCCTCATTCAAATCCCCATAAAAGAATGCATTGTTAACATTTAGTTGATGTAAATGCCAGTCTCTGATTGCTGCTACAGTTAGGATAGTCCTTACAGTTACCATTTTTTCCACTGGTGAAAAGGTTTCATGGTAGTCAAGACCCTCAATTTGAGTATATCTTTTAGCTACCAGCCTAGCTTTCTTCTTTTCCTCCGTTCTATTTGCTCTGGACTTGACTTTATACACCCATTTACAACCTACAGCCATTTTTCCAGGAGGTAAGTCTGTTACAACCCAAGTATCATTCAACTCTAGAGCCCTTATTTCAGCATTCATGTCATCTCTCCACTCATGATGTTTGATAGCTTCCTGAAATGAGTTGGGTTCTATGTGTGCAGAAATAGATGAGATGAAAGCTTTGTGTGATTCAGATATTTTGTGATATGATAGAGTAGTACATAAGGAAAAGGGGTACCTGCTATGACTGAACCTTTACCCTTGTCCAACTCTTGTAAATGGGGAAGTGAGACAGCTTGCTGACACACAAAATCCTGCAAATATGAAGGGGCTCTCCTGACTCTAGTAGATATGAATGGGTGATTAGGAGTTATGGAAGCGTTTGGGGGTGAATTTTAGATAGGATTAGCTTGTTCTATTGTAACATTTTGGTTAAGGTTTTTATCAATTTGCCGTGTGTTTCCATCCGGCTCTCTTGAGGACTGGGAATTTTCATGGTAGTTCAAATCAGTGTTTGTTGAATGAGGGTAAACCAGGTTACTTGGATTAGGAAAGGTGTGTTCAGTCCCAGCATTTCATTATTCTCTGCATTTTTTTTGTAAGGAAAAGAATCTCTATAGAAGATAACATTTCTGTAGATGAATATTTTGTTTGATTCAAGGTCCAGTAGTTTGTAACCTTTGATTCCATAACGGTAACCCAAAAAAACACACTTTCTTGCCCTTGGATCANATTTTGGTTAAGATTTTCATCAATTTGCCGTGTTTCCCTTGCAGGCTCTCCTGATGACTGGGAATTTTGATTTTCATGGTAGTTCAAATCAGTGTTTGTTGAATGAGGGTAAACCAGGTTACTTGGATTAGGAAAGGTGTGTTCAGTCCCAGCATTTCATTATTCTCTGCATTTTTTTTGTAAGGAAAAGAATCTCTATAGAAGATAACATTTCTGTAGATGAATATTTTGTTTGATTCAAGGTCCAGTAGTTTGTAACCTTTGATTCCATAACGGTAACCCAAAAAAACACACTTTCTTGCCCTTGGATCGAACTTATGCCTATTATGTGTGAGAGATGACGCAAAGTCAAGGCAGCCAAACACTCTAAGATGGGAGTATTGTGGTTTGGCCTTAAACAAAAGTTCAAAAGGTGTCTTATTTCCAAGGAGAGGTATAGATGTCCTATTAATGACAGAGACTGCAGTCAGCACACAGTCATTCTAGTATTTCATACGAATCCCACTTTGAAACTTCAAGGGTCTAGCCACATTTAGGATGTGTTGGTGCTTTATTTCTACTATGGCATTTTGTTGAGGTGTTTCAACACATGTCTTATGCTGTATAATACCCCTTTTGGAATATAACTCCTTTATATCAAACTCAGCCCCATTATCACTTCTAACCACTTTAATTTTTAATTCAAATTGAGTTTCAATCATGTTGCAGAAATTCTGCAAGGTATTTGAGGCTTCAGATTTAAGTTTGAGTGTATAAATCCAAGTACATCTGCTGAAATCATCAACAATGGTGAGAAATTATCTCGATCCATCATAAGCAATCTCATTACATGGTCCCCATAAATCACAATGAACTAATTCAAAACACCTCTTTAACATATGTTGACTAACACTAAATGGCTGTTTATGTAACTTAGCTAAAGGACATACATGACATGGTTTGTCTGTATGTTTGAATGTATGATCAAGACTCAGTTGGCTCATTTTAGAGTCTGAAGGGTGCCCCATTCTATAGTGCCATAGATCATAGTCTTTAGACTCACTAACTACAAATGCTGATGTGGGAATTTTATTGATGAAGGCAGGTAGATAATTTGTTAAGGTTGCAGTAGAGACATCTTCCTGTAGCAAGTGGTACAACCCCTGCCTCACTTTAGCCATTCCAATCGTCTTCAAAGTTAAAAGGTTCTGCACAAAATAGGATTGAGAGGAAAAAATGAGACAACAATTCAATGATTCAGTTAACTTTCTGGCTGAAATGAGAGTAAAAGAAAAGGATGGAACACACAAAACTTCATCTAAAAATATTTGCTCTGTTAGTTTAACAGTTCCTATATGAGTGACAGGGACTATGTTTCCATTTGGAAGAGTAATAGAGTGTGAGACTTCTCCTCTAATGGTAGTAAAATGTGATGGGGAGCAGATCATGTGATCTGTGGCCCCCAGCATCCATGATCCATGGAACATCAGATGTCCCTTTTGGTTTGTGGCATAGGTAGATGAGCAGGAGATTATATCAGAAATCTTTGGTATTTCAGACTCTTTTGGAGAAGAAGATATGAGAGTTTGCACTTGATTTGCTGTGGGGATGTGTGTCTGAGTTCCCTGGAGTTTGAGTAATGCCATAAGCTAGTTATATTGGCCTTGAGTTAGAGATACTTGGCTGTTGTTGGTCCATGCTCCTGTCCAGCAGCTAAAAGACTTGTAACCTGATTTACAGACGGTGTGACACCTCTTTGCTTGCTATAGAGCTTGTGACCTGGTGGGTAACCATGAATTTTGAAGCATTTATCCATTGAATGACCAGGCATTTAACTGTGTGAGCACACAGGTTTATCAGGATTTGCCTTGAAACATTTGTCAATGGAATGTCCTAGTATTTTGCAAAAGGTATAAAAGTATTTCCTCTTAGATCCAATATTCTTCCTTACTGCCTCTCTTGGAGTAAATTTCCTATCAAAGCCATGGATTGAGTGTTAAGAATCTCAGTAGATATTTGTCTCCTCTTTTCTTCTTGCTGGATGATTGAATATACTTCGTTCAGTTTGGGAAAGTCTTAATCAGGAGTATTTGTGCCTTGATTCCCTTGAATGAATCATTTAAGCCCATAAGAAACTTCATTACCCAATCTCTTTGTTGGTTGAGTACTACATATTTCAATCCCCCACAGGTGAAATTTTGAATGGACTCATAATTCATCAGTTCATCAAGAAGAGTTTTCAGTTTAGAGAAATACACACTTACACCATCTTGATTTTGCATTAATGTTGTAATTCCCTACTTCACCTCATAAATTCTGGGAGCATTTTGTTGTGCTAAATGTTGCTCAAGCTCTAGCCACAACTGGTGTGTCGTTTCAGCATACAAAGTGCTGGCCTTAATGTCAACAGACATGGTGTTCTGCAACTATGTAATCACAATATCATTGCACCGGAGCCAATGATCCATTAGAGGGCTATCTGTATCAGCTGGTTCACAGATAGTTCCATCAATGAATCCCAACTTGTTTTTGATTCGAAGAGCCCTCTTCATTGATCTAGCCCAGGAGTGATAGTTTCTTGAGTCAAGCATCTGAGTAACAATTAATGCACCAAAATTTTCATTGGCCCCAATAAAAAATGAACTGTTAAGTTGAGATGGATAAACCTGGTCTGCAATAGTGTTTGGAGCTTGATTTTGATTATTTTCATTTGAGGATTGATTTTGATTATCATTAACATTTGAGGATTCATTTTGGGCCATCATGGCTTTGATACCATATAAGAAATGTGGAAACAAAAATCGAACCAGGAAGAGACAATATTATTAACTTTGTAAAAGAGAATACAAAGCAAAAATGAATTCCTGTTCGTTCATCTTTCAAAATATAGTGGCATACTCTATTTATACAAATAAATGAAGAATAAAATAACAAATTTTAACTAATTTACACAATAGAATGGAGGCTGAGGAAGCAGAAATCACGCGCATTTCATCTTCCAGAATCTTCTTTCCCAGTTAGTTGTAATACGGTTAGTTGATTCCATAATGGTAAATACGGTGAGCTACAATACGGTCACATGCAAATACGGTCATCTTGATTTCCTTGGCTTCCTACCCAGTTAGTTGTAATGCGGTGAGCATTCTTTTCCCGGTTAGCTTCAATACGATGACTTGCTTCCTTTCCTTATTTTGACACATTATTTTGAAAGAATGTATTTTTGAATAATAGATTGATGAAGAATGTGTGATTGAAAAAAGAAAAAAAAATATTGATATGATGAAAAATATTATTTTATTGAAAAATGTGTGATTAAAAATGAGTAGAAAAATGAGAATTGAAATTTTAATGTGGCTCAAACAGGGGCTTTAAATCAAAATTACTTATTTTTTGTACTTATTTTCAATCACAATTCACACAATAAAATATTCTGTACGTAAATTTATTTATTTTTCTATTTTTTAATTACACATTTCACAAAAAAACACCATTTACCACATCATTTTCCCCCAATTTTTTATAAGGTTAAAAACACTAGTAATTATTGAAATTAGTACACATTTCTCTAATTTTTTTTCTAAAAAATTATTTAATACAAAATTCTCTAATTTTTTTCTCAAAAAAATATTAAATACATTTTGTCATTAAGAAAGAATAAAAATTTTCATCTAACCCCATTTTTTTAGCTCCCCAAACCTATTTCAATAATCCAGGTCGGTTAAGCTACAATTTACTCTATCTAGAATAAATAAATTATTTGTGTCCAATTACATATTCTTCAATTTGATATAGATTATTTTAGAAGGCAGTCTTGGGAAAAAAAAAAAAACTAATTTTGTGAATGTGTGGTTAAAAAGTTGAAAAGGAGTGATTGAAAAAGAGTTTGAAAGAAAAGTGATTATCAAATAATTAAGGTTTTAATATATATTTTTGTTTGCATTATGTGTCAAAAAAAAAGTAAATGTATAAATAAATTATTATTATTATTAGCTGTTTCCTTTTATTTTTGAAACTATCTACCTCCTTTATATATTGGCTTAATTTTTTATATATTTTTTTCTATTTTTCTTTTTCTTTTTTCCCTTTTCTCAGAATTTTAGAGCTGCAATAAACTTTATCCATGTGACTAATACGATTATTCTTTCTTTCAAGTCAAGAATATACTTGAATCATAATAATTAGGGTTCTTGAAAAAAGTGATTATTTTGACTAAGCTTGTCAAAAGTTAAACTTATACCTAAAACAATTTATACATAAACAAGATAAAATAAGTTATATTCTTAAAATTTATAAATTGTTGTTTTTATTTCGACAAACTTCTCATGCACATGATAAGAGGCTGATTACTTATTCTCCATTATTTTTAGTGTTTAGGGTTTAAGGTTTTGAGAGTCTGATGGCCGACGAATTTAAGGTGCGTCCTCATTAATCCTACCGTCATATACTATAGAAAAATTCATTTTAAGTTTATTAATAATTCATGATCAACTTTTTTTTCGTAATACACATCACTGAACAATAATGAGAGTCGATTTGACCAATCGAACCCATACTTAATCATCAATATGAAAGAATGGAATGGAATGATTAGATGTGCATGATATTTCCATTTTTTAGAATCGCATAGAATTATTTTATTTAAATTGGACATAATCGTTGGTTCTAATCAGTATCGCTGAACGTTTAGCATGTGTGCATATCATGGGTTGACTGAATGTGCATGGTTTTAGGCAGATGCACGGGCACCATTGGAGGCAGATCTTATCCCCATGCAATTTTTGTCAACGATTTTCTTTAATTGCATTATTGATTCGAATGCCTCTAATTGTTTCAACCAAATTATCCGACTTTTATGTTTTGAAAACAATCTGTTACTAGCCTAAACAATCCGACCCACGTGGCAATACCAGATTGGCTAAGGGCTCCCATGCGGAGGGCCCCTACAACAAGCGGCTGATTCTTAGACGACCCCTTTTAGTTTGGGTACGAAGGCGTTGCGAGTTCTAAACGGGCAACCCCATTTTTATAGGCAGAAATAAACGACTTAAAAAGTGAAATTTGCCGATCTCTTCTTTACGGACCCACCATGTGAACAGCCGATCGACAGGAGAGGCGAGGACAGAATCTCCTTTCGATCTGGTGGGAAATGATTGACAAGACAACTCACTGTCAGCGCCGCCTCTACACACCTACACGATCACATCCCACTTGCACAAACTAGGATTAGACTGGAATTTAATATCCTGACCAACTGGCTGATTGATTGATTGATATAAGCAACTAGAAAGACTAATTAACCTGATGGGGCCATGCATCCCAGCATCCAACGGGCCTCATTCCTCCCAATCAAATATAAAAGGCCAATCATAATGCCATAAGAGTTCTAGCCACCAAGGGAAAAAAAGCGGGAATAGGCACCAGGAAATCTCTGAAGAAGAGATCTTCCACACCAATGTGAACATGCGCCGCCCTCACCACCAACATAGGAGAGGCGGAACAACCGTATGCTTGGCCAGAGAAGTAGGAGAAATGGCTGTAAATATGAGAAATATGACCCAACAGAATGCAGCCATGCAGCAACTACTGATGCAAATGCACCAGCAAGTTGGATACCAAATGTCTTGCCAAGGGGGATTCCCTTAAGAAGATGAGGAGAACGATACTGTAGCATACCCTCAAATGCGTAGTATGAATGATAACCCAGTAGAAAGGGAAGTTGGAGTTGATGCCTCCACTAACTATGTTACGAGCCGAACAGGCGACGATGTGCCACCAGAAGGGAACTTTTCTCCTAAATACTCCCAGGAACATGGACCTCAAAGATCCAACAGCGTCTTCAACCGAATCGGACCCTCAAGGCCTAGAAATAAGTCCTATCAACCATCCCTGCCCAAGGAGGGCATGAACAACATCAAGGGTATGAACCTCGAGAAATTCCCCCTCCGCATAGAAATAGGCGAGAAAGGAGAAATGAAGCCAATCTGAGAAATCAAGCAGGGACACCACAACCCCCTCGTTATCAAGAGGAGGAAAATGACTCCAATGGCCCTTGCAAGTCATTTGAGATGGACGACGACGATGAAAGCTTGCCTTTTTCGCGAGAATTAAGGAGCGCCCCGATTCCAAACCACTTCTGCCTCTAAAGATACCCAAATANGCCTAGAAATAGGTCCTATCAGCAACCCCCTGCCCAAGGAAGGCAGGAATCACATCAAGGGTACGAGCCTAGGGAAATATTGATTGATTGATATAAACTAGAAAGATTAATTAACCTGATGGGGCCACGCGTCCCAGCATCCAACGGGCCTCATTCCTCCCAATCAAATATAAAAGGCAATTCATAATGCCATAAGAAGATAATGAAAGTTTATCTACCGAAATTAGAATTCTCTCAATAGATATCGACCCGCTTTAACACAACAAAAACGATATAACCATTCATAGTCG
>CAIGRK010053351.1:0-23341 GCA_903798315.1 Fraxinus greggii | reverse complement strand
TCTTCGTCCCATCCGCCCGCCACCTCCATCGCCACAACCATCCACCTACAAATAACACCAACAACCACCACCCAAACACGTCGATCATCACCTTTACCACCAATGTCTGGATCTTCAACACAATCATCGCCACCGTCAGCAACCTCCACTCTGCCACTACGCGCAAACACCCAGCGTACAGCAGATCTGACGACCACCACCACCACACCCGGACGCAACACAATCACCACACTCCACAACGGCAGCGTAACGGCAGCTTGCGACGCTACTGTGAACGGCATCAGAACGGCAGCGTCGCTGCCGTTCACAGCAGCATCATGACACTGTGACGCTGTTGTTCACACAACAGCGTCGCGAACGCTCATAGGCCGATGCTGCACAGCAGCTTCGCGAACGCTGTGGACGGCAGCATCGCTATGCTGCCGTTCACAGGTCGAGGGAGATTGGAGGAGGGAAAGGAGAGACGAGGGAGAGGGAGAGGGAGGGGGAAGGAGAGAGATGAGAGAGAAGGGAGGAAACGGGAGGGAGAAGGGAGAAGGAATGAAATAGGAATTGATAAATTAGGGTTAAGATTATAATACTAACTAAAATAAAAAATTATTACCTGATNGCCGTTCACAGGTCGAGGGAGATTGGAGGAGGGAAAGGAGAGACGAGGGAGAGGGAGAGGGAGGGGGAAGGAGAGAGATGAGAGAGAAGGGAGGAAACGGGAGGGAGAAGGGAGAAGGAATGAAATAGGAATTGATAAATTAGGGTTAAGATTATAATACTAACTAAAATAAAAAATTATTACCTGATTTTTGAATAATTAAACTTTAAACCCGATTTTTGAAAATCAATTTTTAAACATCTTGTTTTTTGTAATTATCCCAAAGATATATGATAAGGCCCATACATAGGCCCATTTGATGAGACGCCACTTTTAGCCCACTCGAAAACATCAGGTGATCCCAAAACATGGCCCATATCCGATGGATTTATTAGGTACCATCAAAACTCTATCATTATACGATCATATGAAACTAGAGTGAATACGTCTATGGTGCAAATGTATCAACAAACTAACAAATTTTTCCAACCTAATACATCCAATCAAAATATCTTGACTAGACAGTTGCGACATATTCCTATAAATGTCATTATCGTTCAAAGATCTAGGTACGCTCAATCACAATCACTCAACTTACTTTTCGTCTTGCTTTGTGCATCTGGGCTCCTTGAATGTTACTTTTTTGTTCCCATCAGTTCAAAGGTTTAAAGATATTTATGTTGTTTTGCAAAAGATTCTTAAAAACACAGACTAACGATAAATTGCAATAGTTGATCGCTTATAACTATACTACTAATATAATAATGCATGTATAACTTCAATCAACCGGTAAAGTGACATCCACATATGCACAAAGCATAGGTAAAATAAAGACGTTAATAGGAACAATTTGTGTTTGTTTGTGCATTTGGAAAACAGAAAAATGGGCATCAGAGCTGGTTAAAATTAGGTATAAAGTTGGTATAAATAAAATTAATTGGGCATTAAAGATGGACCCCTATAATTTGGCACTATTCAAACTTCTAGATTGTCTGCTGTTGGAATGCTCCCATACAGTTTATTGTGCAAAGATAAGAGAATAAGTGGAATATGAAATAATTGATCACAAGAACACAAAAATAATATAATTTACAGAGAATGGAGATCACAATAACACGAGAATAATTTAATTTATTATAATATGGAAAAATAATACAAAGATTATATATTTATAAAGTTTCTAACTT
Organism: Fraxinus greggii; assembly: GCA_903798315.1. NCBI lineage: Eukaryota > Viridiplantae > Streptophyta > Magnoliopsida > Lamiales > Oleaceae > Fraxinus > Fraxinus greggii. The sequence continues at coordinate 21,565 of CAIGRK010053351.1, read as the reverse complement.
CTCATAAATCATAATGAAGAGCCAACTATATGTATAGAACATATATGAGACGTCCAAATACTCATAGTATAATAGTAGATGTAGTAGAATGTAAAAAATGAAACCCAAAACGGAAAAGGAGACTACAACAATGCAACTGGCACCGCGGCACCACTGCCGGCGTGCATGCTGCTCAACGAACTGTTAGCGCCCCACCGCCAACCTAAACTCCTAATGATTATTTCTTCATTTCAAAGTTTTCTTCAAGTTTAACACAAATTCTTACTCACAGTGGGCTTCTAAAAAGAATTTCAATTAGAATTCGTCAAGGAAACTTGAATAAGATTTCACAATTGCATTATAAATAGGATTCTAATTAATGTGCACTTTAATTAGGACTCTCTTTAGTCTTCAGCAAATAATTCGGGCCATACTCATATTCTAACAAGATTAATTATCCTTCTAATTTTGTTGACTTTTCAAAGTTGACCGTTCATGTATTATTGAGGTTGTGTTTGTCTCCCATTAATGGAAGAAAAATAGAGTAATGAATAGTATTTTTTGGAGAATGTGTGGTTGAAAATTAAAGTAATTTTATTTGTTTGTGTGTAGAATATTTTATTGGGTAAATGTGTGATGGAGAATCTTACTGTAACAAATAATTTTTTGGAATAATGGTAGACAAATAGGCTAAATAATGTGTAGTAGTGAATAGTTCAAATTCCAATGAGTACAACCTTTCAGAATTACAGGATTCTTCATGGAAACCAGCTGTACAGTCCATGCCTTCTATAAATTCAAATATTGACCCGAAAAGCACAATCACTCACGAGAGATGAAATGCAAAGATTTTCTCCAAAGATGAATATACAAAGGCTCCCACCTCCACCAAGGGCGCCGACACCAGCCACTGCCGGAAGTAGGGACGAGAAGAATTTTGATTGTCGGAATGGTTACCAAGTATCTATTAGGCCTCATTGTTTGTACACAAGTTTGACACAACATGGTTCAAGGTTGGTAAGAGGTTTTCGGCATGAGCCAAAGGCAGCGCTACCTCATGATAGGTTAAGGAGACGACAAGCGACCAGAGAGATCATTAGAAGAGCCTTGACACCTCCATGTCACAGACCGAGTTGGAGGTGGTGGAATTTCAGGCCAACACCAAGTCGGCTCTCTAAGATGTCTTTGGTACAACAGGTGCCATCGTAAAAATAAAGTATTGTCTATCAAGCATGTTCGAATATTAGCACTACGATGTTTAGCTCTACATCTTGTAAATCTTAACATTTTATTTGTTCAAATTTGTTTTTCCGTTTCATTTTATCTCACCATTCTTTAGTGCCCAATTCGCTACATTTCAACAAGAAGAAAAATTGAGTTTATGAGAACTTAATAGTTATTAATTATTGAAATTAAGAGCAAAGTCAATTACCCTAAAGAACAATTTTATAGGTTGAATTAAACAATAGAATACGGGTTAAGGAAAATATACATGAACGAAGTTGTCTCTTCTCAATGTTCTCGTGTCCAGTTCAATCCAATTCGACGTACAAAATATGCCACAAGATAAGACATCTAAAGAGTGATTCCTTATAAATCAAGTTCAAAAACACTGCTTTCCTATAGAGAATAGTATCACCACTCTGTGTTATTATGAACAAGACTATACATAAAGAGAAATGAAGTACATAGTAAAGTAAAGATTGTAACTCGGGATGGAAAGGTGAAAGATTGATTAACCCTGTGCCCCGGCCCTCCTTGAAGAAGGAGGTCTCATTTTCTTCAGCCAAGTATTAGGACACATCTCTTCTTTGTCAATTCATCCTGCTTCTGCCTCTGGTTTTTTATTTATCCACTCCTTCTAGAGGGAAACAGTGTAGATAGATATCATATAGCCGGCACCCAAAAATCCGACAAACTTCATCAGCGAGTTGCTGCTTGCATCGTGTGGACCTTTTGGTGCTGCATTAATATTAGCTTCTGCTGGTTCTTCCAAGATTCTAGCTTCTGATTTCTCATTTGAATACCTGGTGAAGAAAATCGGAGACAAACTTAGATTATTCAACCTATGGTGTATTAAGGGATAAAATCTCATATCGAATAAAGATGAATATATAGACCAATTTATAAGAGTTTGGACTACTTCTCTTAATAAGGTTGACCTTTTACGATGGAACCTCAATTCTTAACATGGTATCAGAGCCTACTAAGCTATAACGAGCAATTCGATCCCGTTAAAACTCCAAAAGTGAGTATAGGGATTTCAAGATTGGTCTGCTCAAACGAGCCACCATCTTGCGGGGGCATATTAAGATATAAAATCTCATATCGAATAAAGATCAAAATATAGATCAATTTATAAGAGTTTGTGCTACTCCTCTTAATAAGGTTGACCTTTTAAGATGGAACCCCAATTCTTAACATTATGAAATTGTTAAAAAAAATAGAGATGTGATGTGAGTTACAAGATCAAGAACTGCAATTCAGTTGACATCTATTATATTGTTATCCCACATCACATTAGATAAGAAAAAACAGGACGGAATCCAAGTAACTCATCCACCGTATGCGACTTGTATAAACATAACGACCCTTGGCCAAATTGGCTTTAATTTGATTAAATATTTTCTATTTTAAATCCAAATCTTGATTTATGAGAGTAATGAATGATGTATGGTATTGTTAAAATTTGAGGTTCCATATTAAAATGCCAACTTTATTAAGAGGAGTAGCCCAAACTCTTATAAATTGGTCTACATTTTCATCTTTATTCAATGTGAGATTTTATTCCTTAATATGTCATCGCAAGATGATGGCTCGTTTTGAGCAAATCAATCTTGAAATCCGTGTGCTCAATTTTTTGGAGTTTTAATCGAATCGAATTACTCGTTGGAGGTTAACGGATTCTAATACCATGTTAAGATTTGAGTTCCATCTTAAAATCTCAAATCTTAACTGGTATATTAGTTTTTCTAATCTTAAAGAATGAAATGGTATAATGTCGTTAACAAAGTCTTTTCTTAAATTTAACTTTGTATAATTTTATGAGATTATAATCTTGCGCCTCCTTATTGGATAACAATAGACTTCGATCTTCCAACAATACCAGCTTAGTCGACAGTAACGCAGAAAATTTTGTGGTCTAGTTACTACTAATTGAACTCCCAAATCCACCATTTGTTTTCCAATACCATCCTAAGTTTCTCGTAATAATCCCAATTCAAAGAAGCTTTGAATTCAAGCAATTGTCTAGAAGCATTTACACTTGCATTTTCTTCAGTGCAGTCATGGCTGCAATAAGCATGGAAAGACAGGCTGCACGTCTCCGACAATACCATCATTCCCAATGCCATTGATTCCCACCATCCCAAGTCATCTGAAGCCGGTGTTGCCACCATTGTCACCTACAATTCCGACTATCCCTAACCAACCGACCATTTCAACTATTCCCGGAATGCCTAAAGTGACATTGTCCCCAATGCCTTCTATCCCCGCCATTCCAAATATGCCTCCCATTCCATTCCTGTCTCCACTACCTTCCAACTGGACAATACTGTATTTATTCTTTGTACTGTGCAGTGTTTTCGAGTTCTATATACTAAACATGTCCTCAATATTTTCTCAAACAGGAAGAGACTCATTACCTTGTGATATTTAACGAAATGGAGATTTGTAGCTTTCTTTGTTATTTCACGAATCAGGTCTTAGTGTACTGTGTTTCGCAGTTTGATTTGTTGTGATGTTGTGCTTTCGTGTAGGTTATCAAATATTTTAAGCTGAATCTTTAGAAACTAGAAATACGACCTGCTAAATGGGCAACTTCAAGTGAAACTTTTCCAATAGTCTACTTCTTGCTTTGCTAGTTTAGACCTTATAATGCACAATTCGGCCTTTGGCAGTATGTTGGGCTGCATAAAATGAAATTAATTTGTGGACATGCCCAGAAGAGTGGTCCAGACAGAAGCCCTCTAAATTCAAGCCATGATCAAACTTTGATGTCCAGAAACCATCGGGAGTTATGGGCCTGTACAAGAAATTATTTTAGAAACTTATTGGGCTGTATTTGATCCCGTGTAACCTCAGGGATCCAACAATTGCTAAGAAATTGGCAAAAACTTTTAAGAAATTACAGAAAAAATTTTACATTGTGATTTACCCAACGTAAACATATTAAATACCACGAAATCATAAATGTGGCTGTTAACTATTTATATTAAGTCATGTATATATAAAACTGGACACGATTATGGGTTGGTTTTGAGAGGAAGTTGGGTCAATTTTGATTGGTTTGGGTCCAATCTGAAACCCTAGATTTAGGGCACGTTTTTCTAATAGAAATTGACTTTTCATGTGGAAAAATACCCGTGAAAGTGAAACGAGTTGGCAAAACTCGATCGAACCCTCCAAAATCGTTCAAACCGAACCAACTCGACCGGTTTGAATCGATTTTTTTGTTGCTTTTAAGTGAGTTCGATTTTTTGGTTGTGTAGACTGATTGAATTATGGGTTAACTCGTGAAAATTGAATAAAACGTCCAACCCGACCCGCCTACTTCAAAAAAAAAAAAAAAGAAAAAAAGAAATAAAATGTACTTTGTTCTTTGTAGACTCGGCTATAGAGGATTGAATATGATAGTAGATAATTTTATTTATTTATTTACTACTTAATCTTGTTTATTCGAATTTAGTATAATATAATACTGGATGACTTTAATCTTTATTGACAAGTTATCACAAACCGACCAATCAAATCCAACCAAACCCGGCCGATACTTAATTGTGTTGGATTTCAACCTTTACACGGATTGTATTCGGTTAAATTTTGATCAAATCGATATTGTTGACTTGGGTTTGGGTTGAGACAAAAATTAACCCAGCCTCGGCCCTGACCCATGCCCACCCTACGTAAAACCAATAACTGAAACCGACTCAGGTAAATTTGGATTGGTTTCATGGACTGGTGGGTTCGACTTTCGCATTGGAATTTTACCTAATCGGACCCATGCCCATGCCCACCACCACTTGATAGAATGCTGAGATGACGGAAACAAATTCTATTGTCTCTCGGGTTAATCCTTATCTTTACCAAATAATTCTGACTTGATCTCAGATTCTTCATAGTAAAGACAAATCCACGAATGTAAAATAATTATCAATTTGGTACTTGCTCATCATTGTTTAATGGAAATTTAGTTGACAAAATCACAGTAAATGAAGACTAAGGACGTTGACATAATTACAACAACTTGTCGTAAATGTATAATTATGATAGTTGTCACTATAAAAATTTCCATTTTTAACTACTAAAAATTTTGTCAGTTTAATCGACAAATGGTCATCGAAAATGTTTTCGAGGTAAAAAATTTATCATCAAAGGTGATATTTTTCTTAATATCGTGTCACTGTTTGCTAAAAATTAAAATTTTAATATAAGTCAAAGTCAACAATTATTTTTAACCAAATATTTAATAAGAATCACAAATTTTCAGCTACACATTTCATGTACCTTTCCAAAATTTACTAAAAATTTGATTTTAATTCTGAGCAAGTTTTAGAAATAAGGAACAACCCTAGAAGTTATCCGAATCTTTAGAATTTCTAAGATTTAATCTTAGCATTAAATCTTAGAATTTCGAATCAAATTTAGAATTGATCACAAAATAAAATAAAATAATAGAGTCCGTTTGATAGGTAAAGGTGAAAATGAATTACAATTCCATGTTAATTTGGAAATAAAACTCACCAAAACCCATATAAATTCGATTTCCATGAAAACAAAGAAAATACTGCTTAAAATGGTTGTACATTAGAATTTAACTTTCATTTCCACGTTGCAATCAAACAGCTAAAGTGAAATTCTTTTTCCTTGAATATGACATTTTCCATGGAATTCGTTGTAATTAAACAGGGCCTAAGTTCCTTCGATGACAAAGAGAAGTGTGATAGACCTAGCCAACCAACAAAAATTAATCGGTCAAACCAAAGCAGGAAATTCGAGTCGAATCAAATGTCCCTGAGCGGATCATACTGATAATCTCTATCATCGGCGACGGATTTAAAAACATTACTTTCAATCCAAACCGTTAATATTACGACGCCTAACCGATTCTCGTTCCTAAAATGTAGACCACAAGGTAGCAACAAGTTTACAAGCAAACATGCAGCTGATTGGAGGGGTACACGTGTCCATCTTTGACTACATTTTGTCCCTTTAAGTAGTACAGTTGTAGATTCTTGGATGTATTCTTGAGTGGCTGATTATTGGATATTTGGATATGAATATTGTGACTGTTTAGGACAAGATAACTCGAAACGTCGTCGTCGTAGTAAAGAGAGATGGTTCGCTAAACTTCCAGAAATTAAAGAATATCTGTCAAAACAAACTTTTGTATTTGTCTCAGTATTTTGAAAGATAATTACATGTTTCATTTTCAGTTGTGATAGATGAAATTAAAATATCCTAATTCTTATATTAAAAAAAAAAAAAACCTAATAATTTATAATTAGAACTTACATTGGACAAACTATAATTTGATTATTCCTGTCAATTTTTGTTATGAGGTCATTAAAGAATGAATACCCTAATACGAGATTTTGCTTTTGGTAATAGAATTTTTTAAATCATATGTCCAAAAGTTTAAATTATAAAAAAATGAACGAATTTACTTGCGTATTATACCATGACACCCTGTATTATTAATTGGATTATTCCAAATATACAGAAGAATTTTTCACAAAAATTGTATATCCCCTCGTATGTGCGGGGCCCTTCATCATAAAAAATGAAAAAAAAAACACACCCCTCTCTGTATCGTGAGTAAACTACCCACCCCCTTCTTATTATTCCAAGAAGTTTGAAAGGTCGTTTGGCTCGACGGGATTTCTACTCATGAAGAAAAGCTCCTATGTCATATTCTTCTAAAAATCCTTTATACATATAAAATATTTTCAAAAAATCATTCTTAATTTTTTTAATAGCTTTTAGATTTTCAAAAACCTTGTCAAGTAAGCCCTAAATAATTAGCACGACTAGTTTCTAGATCTGACGAAATATATTTTTTATTTATTTTAAACGAGAAAAAACAAATTATTTGAAATTACTTGAGTGCGATGACTGTGACTACATTAATTAATATTAGATATTCATCAGATAATATGACGCATAATTTTTATATATATATTCAAACCTAATCACCTACAAGTACAACCACTTTTTTGTGCGCACAAGTACAAAAAACTTTGGTGGTAGCGTAATGGAGTGTAATTATATGATGAAGACACTCCCGATTATGATTTGTTCACTTATAAGTTGCTTAATCGAAAAAAGGTTGAAGGAGAGATTAGTTCAACAAGCTTGCTATATATGCTATTCGAGACATTCGAGACGTGATTGAAAAAATGAAAAAGAAAGAAAGAAAGAAAGAAAGAAAGAAGAAGAAGCAAATAATCTTGATTATCCTATCTAGTACTATATACTTCAAATATACTAATTAAATGTTAGATAGCGGTTGGAAGCCAACTCTTCGAAGGTGATTTGATGGCAGATATTTTGTGGGATCTCTGAACTATAGTAGTTGACTGTAATATATTGATCTGATCGGTAACAGTATTTTTCTTGATCAAATTATTTTTCTACTCCGTCCTCGGTGCTCCCGCTAAGAAAGCGAAATCCCTTTTTTTAATTATGAAAAACTTTTTATTTTTCTATCGTTGATTTGGAATGGCTTTACATATGCGACAATTAAAGATAAAATTTCAATTTTCTTTCTTATTTCAATTATGCCTAATATTTCGAGCTGTCCAAGTATGTCATCAATGTAATTACATAATGCTTTTTCCCCCTAAATATATGGGCTGTATTTCTCCCAAATGTGATGAAAAATTGGTTGCTGACTTGCAGTTACAATTATTTATTTATTTTTTCAAAAACGACAAATTGTTCCCGTAGTATTTTTTATAATATAAAACTCTCTTGTTGGGTTTTTATATATATAAAAAAAACTTGGCTCTCTCGTTAGGATCTTCATTTATTCTTGTATCCTACTACCTCAACCTTCTCTCTCAATCTTTCTCTCTCTAGGAAAAAAATGAGCAGTTTGAGCATGGTGGAGGCAAAGCTGCCGGCGGGGTTTAGGTTCCATCCAAGAGATGATGAACTCATATGTGATTACTTGATGAAACGGGTGTCCACAGGAGGTGGAGGTGGTGGTTGTGGCAGCGCTGCTGCTGGACATGGCCAGCCTCCTCTTCTGATCGAAGTTGACCTCAACAAGTGTGAACCATGGGACATTTCCGGTTAGTACTCTACGTAATCGTTCTTATAAATTTATAAATTGCAATTAAAATTTGTTCGTTATTCTATCGAGTGCGATTCGAGTCAAGTATTGTCCGTGTTCGGCTTGCACTTCTATGGCACGGTATTTGATGTTGATCAAGACTATATATTGGTGAAGTCTTTTCAAAACATAGCCATTTCATCACTCAAACTCTCAAAGGATCGAAGCCACAAATTCATCCTGGAATTGGTTTTATGGATCAAAATTTGCGATCTTAATTAAATTAGTTAAGGCCTATGGATTTTTCATATTTTGGTCATATATAAGGAAATAAATCTACCTTTTCAAAGGCAAAAATATATTTTTATTTCTTTAATATTTATCACTTTAATTTCTAGAAATATTTGATTATGTTCTCTGCATGTGATCCGTGGATTTATAAAATGGAGACTTTTATACAATATACAAAAATGTAGAAATAATACGATTTCATGTGCTTTTGTACAAATTTAGGCTTTTTTTTACACAACTTTTGAAAAAAAAAATTAGTAAATTTTGATAAAAGTTGATAAAATCGTGTATGATTGAAAGTTGATGAAAATTGTGTATTTCGTAAATTTGTGGTTAAAATTAATTATTGATTTTGATCTTAATCTCAACTTTTTAAACTTTTCCAAATAAGCACTTATACATAAAAATTAAATATTTCTCAACCATCTCTTGCAAATTCTCATTCATCCACCTTTTTTAAAGAAAAAATTGACATTCTTTGTCCTAACCAAAAGATGGCACATCCATTTGAGAAAATAATTCGATTCAAATCAGAAGTCATATCACGGATCGACACCGTGTGCACCTAATCTCAACTACACACGTGTATGTACAGTTAATGATATTTAAGGTGTGTTTGATCTACATTATTTTGGAAAAACGTATTCTGAAATAGTAGATTGATGGAAAATGTGTGGTTGAAAAAGAAAAAAAAGTTATTGATATGATAGAAAATATTATTTTATTGAAGAATGACGGTTGAAAATGAGTAGAAGAATGAGAATGAAAAAAATAATGTGGCTCAAACATGAGCTTAATACGTTAAATCGAACATGAAAGTAAACAAACATCTCACGTACGTCTCTTTTGTAATCTACACATTCCATTTTTTTTTTCTTGAAATACTGTTGATAAACTTGGAACTTCCAGAATTTTAATTACCTATCATTTTCCCAATTCCTGTATATTAATGGCTCTCCATTATGAATTGGACTATTGGAGATTTCAGGCAGTTTTGCCCNAGCTTAATACGTTAAATCGAACATGAAAGTAAACAAACATCTCACATACGTCTCTTTTGTAATCTACACATCATAGTCCTAGTTCCATTTTTTTTTTCTTGAAATATTGTTGATAAACTTGGAACTCCCAGAATTTTAATTACCTATCATTTTCCCAATTCCTGTATATTAATGGCTCTCAATTATGAATTGGACTACTGGAGATTTCAGGCAGTTTTGCCCATACATAATTATTGGACTCACACTCAGCTATCGTGGGTGTGTCACCTCGGGGGCCCAAATTTTTTTGAACTGTTGTCCACGTGTTTGTTTCCAATAGGTCATCATCAACCTGCTGGCGTCATTCCGCTATCAAATTTGACATCTTCAAATCCTTTTTTTTCCTTAAATAACTTTTTAATCTTTTTCATGTTCTTCTGAATCTTCGTCAGTTATTTATTAAAAACAATCTTTTATTACTAAAAGAAGGAAGTTTGTTTGAAAAATATTGTTTCGAGCATGTTGTTGAATTCAATTTTTCAAAGATAGGATCGTAAAATGTGAACTAACTTTTCCGTCCCCACTCATTTACGAAAGTTACACATGTAACTAATGAATTTGACATTCGGATTCGCATCTAATTCTAATTTCATTTTACAGAAGCAGCTTGTGTTGGAGGCAAGGATTGGTACTTCTATAGCCAACGTGACAGAAAATATGCAACTGGATTACGAACAAATCGAGCTACAGTTTCTGGATATTGGAAGGCCACTGGGAAGGACAGGCCAGTATTTCGAAAGAGTGCCCTAGTTGGGATGAGAAAGACTTTGGTATTCTACGAGGGTCGAGCACCAAAAGGAAGAAAGACTAGTTGGGTTATGCACGAATTTCGCCTCGAAGGACCCCTTGCTCCTCCAAAATTAATTTCTCCCATCATGGTATGGTATATAATCTACACTCTCTGACATGTTAAAAACTAATTAGGTTAATAATTATAATTATATTACTCCTTAATAGTTTAAGTTTGACTAATTGTTACATATTAGTTTCAGTCTTTGTCTCTAACGTAACTTGTCAAAATTATAGACGGCGAATTCTATAAAAGACAGAAGAACTTTTGAAAATGTTTGGATAATTTTCTTAAAGAAATTTGTCTGAGTCGAGACACCATCATCATGGGTCGTATAATATATTAATTATTAATTGCATTGTATGATTATGCAGGTAGATTGGGTGTTATGCAAAGTGTTCAACAAAAACGGATCAGAAGTTTGTGCCAAACAAGAATTAGGAAGCATTAATTATGAATTTGATCATAATCATAAGACAAATTCTTGGACTCTTCCACCATTAATGGAACCCTACATCTCCTTTGATCAAATTGATGAGCAAGTGTCCTGCTTCTCCATTTTAACCCCAAACCCTATTTTCTCAAACCTTATCCACATGGATCAAGATTTGTCCACAAAAATCATGCCAACTTTTCCAGATCAACTTGGAGTGCATATTAATTCAAACACTTCTTATGACAAACAAGTGGTGACTGATGTTTTGAAGCATGTTTCCACGAGAGACGCGGCGAACCCTAACACGAACAGGTCCCCGAGCATCGGGGAAGGAAGTTCGGAGAGTTACATGTCTGAAGTTGGATTGCAACAGCATTCAATGTGGAATTACTGTTGATTTTTCAGATCTGGGATCTCTAGAAGTTCAACCCTTGTTTTTGTCTGAAAATTGCAAACTGTTAAATACATTAGACTAAGGTAAAATAGATATATGATTTGTCTTTCTAAGTTTAGCAATGTAAAATTGTACCCTATATATTGGTAAGTTGCAGATTTTTACTTACTTTTATTCAAAAAGATTGTCTCCAGAAAAAAGAAAAAAAAAATGTCAGCAAGTTTCTGGCAGAATATTCATAATTTCTATAGAAAACGTATAATTCTGATATCCATATATATTGTGAGTATTGTGCTTAACATTTAGAGAAAAATTAAGCCCCAATTCGATTTTGCTAAAATTCATATTTTTAGCAGATTTCAATAAAAGTAAATGAAAAATTGAGTAATTAAAAAATTGAAAAAAGTTGTGAATTCCATGAAATGTGCGATCAAAACGAATTTTAATAAATGGGGATTAAACATTGACTAAACGTTGCAAGTGCTGCTTAACGATTTAGTAGGAGACATGGATTAAATATTTGTCGTTATATCACAAGAGTAAGTTCAATGATCTCTAGATAAAAGAAGTGTTTTTTTTACCATGGCAGTTTGTCATTAGCAAAGATCACTAGAACAATTGTCAAAACGTCATTCTGAAATGTCATTTTTCTTGTAGTGACTTGTTCAGTATGGGCTATATGAAATCAACCCGGTTTGTTATTTTAACTTGTTTTAACTTTCAATGAAACTGAAAGTTAGAGCTAGCATTAACTTTTATTAACTTAGTTTGAATAATTTATTTTTCAACTTGCCATTTTTTTCTCTAGTGTCAAGGATATGAAATTAAATAAATGTATTTGTGTCATGATAAATATTTAATAAAGCCAAACACTACACAACAATGAAAGAACCGCGTTTTGTGTTACATTATTAAATGGCGACTGTCACTTTCATCTACTTAACTGAACAGGAAATTAGAAGACTATTTTATAAAGGGGGGAAAAAAAACTAAATACATATAAAATCATATCATAGATTCATTGACTTAATAATTTTCTAAATAAATATTATTTATTCTCTTAAAAACGCTTATTAGTCTCGTAATCGATTTTTGACTTTTTAAAATCCTACCGAAAATGCCGTTAATATACCAGAACTAAAAACAAAGTTTATTTCGGTGAACTAATTTATTTTTCCACGTCGTGACTTTTTGTACAAGCAACATAATCTTGTCTAATAGTCGACCAAACAAATTTTAGTGTCCTTTTCAGTTTCACACGAGGGGCACTAAATTATTCCAAGTTCAACCAAACAATAGGGACATTAATATTATTTTTATTGTTATTGTGTGAATAAAGTGAACGCATATTGCATATAAAGAGGATAAAAGTATTAGAGTTAGGTTGGGTTGAAGAGCCAAAAAGTCTAATCCTTTAGTATAAATGATTCTCGAAAGGAACATATCACCAAACTCCCTTAATAATTGGGGCGCTAAACAACATTTTCCTCTTATATTTTTCCATTTTCAAGCGTGATTGTTGAAAATTTTGGATTTTTTTTTTTCAAGAGTTCGTGCATGTTAGGCGGGACTTCTATTTTTTGTGAAAGAGATTATGGAGAAAATTACTTTATGTCAGCTCCTTGTAAAGGTCATTCAGTCAAAAAATTATTCATACATGTTTAAAAATAATTTTTTAGTTTTAGAATCGTCTTTTGACTTTTTAAAAATCATGTTAGACAAACTCCTAATCTCTAAATGATCGTCTTAGTCCAACATAATAATTTGAATATCTATTACATAGTATTTAGGGAGAAATTTTCAAGAAAGAATAATGTTGGGAGGGGATTCACAGAAGTTAGCTCACAAATCAACAAAAAATATACGCGAAAGAAAACAAAAGTAAACTGTAAAAGTATGAAATCTTATTCATCAAACCCTTGGCCAAAACCCAATCGATCAGTGTCTCAGTCACTGAAGAACAACCACCATTCGAATACAAATCACAACCAAGATAAGGATTACAAGATATTTGAGCACTCAGTCTAAACCCGTATATCACAAAGATTTCAACCTTCGCTCACAACAGTTCACATAAGAACAATAACTCAACTCAAAGAAAATCATACAAGATTACAACATTTGAGAGAGAAAACGAAATCAAAAGAGTCAATAGAGAGAAGGAGAAGAAGACTCTCGAACGACGCAGATACAAGGAGAGGAAAAATATCAGAAGCCAATGTCTAATGTGCAAACCCTAAAATCCCCTTATAAGGGTCACCCAATGGTCTCCAATCCAACAGTGTAGGAGGTGACACATGACGACATCATGGGCGTTCATTAATCAGGTAAGTTAGAACACGACTTTAGGCATTTCTCCAAAATACGTTTTTACACCAAGTTAATAAACCACAAAAACAGTCAGTTGGACAACTCAATTAATTCCAGCCATGGGTTGTTAGCATCATTGTGCCAATTCCCTCCAAATAAAGTAGTTAGACAAATGAAAAATAAATTGATAATTACTGGATCTTGATATATGTTGGTTAAAATCAAATTTAAATTGAATTTTGATATATGTCGAAGATAATTTTATTCCTTACAAATTGATCATGTGCTTCAATCCGACATAATCAAATGCCAATATGTGGTTGAAAAGCACTATTTCGAAAGTTGAGAGCAAAAAGCTTCATTGCACGAAATGTAGGGTACTAAATATGCAATTTTAATATTGGCCACACAATTCTGACCCTCAAAAAATCCATAGTACGCACTCTACATAAGATATTAACACCAAGTTCGATAAGAAATACAAAAATGACTAACCATTGAATTGCTGGACATATAATAGATGCAATTATAAACCAAACGTGATTGGAAAGCAAAGCTATTCTTTGCATTCCAAGGCGACTAATCTTATCTTATAATAAACGAGTCACGTGGTGAATCAATTATAGTTGTATGATCAGTTATGATTAATTTGAACATGGATGCATCATTATGCTAACGAGAATGAACTTTGGGGATTGAAAAGTTCGATTTCAAAAGGGAAGACGAAAAATGCAAGAGCACTAAAAGTTAAGAACTAAATGTGAAATTTTTTAATTTATTAAACCGATATCTACTACCCGACACTTTTCGCGTCCTGTTTGATCTCTACCAAAAGTTTTAAATTGGGCCACAAATGCGTTCAGATCTTGAAATGGGCCAAAAATGGGCCTCCTCCATTTTTGTTACCAATTAGGTCTCCTCCATTTTTGTTACCAATTGGGCCTGTCCAAAATATCAGAAACGAATCATCCGCACGCTACACCTTCTTCTTCCTTTCTACTTCACTTCGTTTGCTTGCTTCCAATCCTCTCTCTCTAGTTCTACTGCACTTCCTCTCTCTAAACATTTCAAAATTGTTTAGTAATTATAAGAAATATGCATTTAATTTTCCCTCCAAAACCCCAATATTTATCCTCCAAAATCTGTAATTTTAGCTCACCAAGTTTCTCAAATGCTTCTTCGCTTCAAGTTATAGTTCAGGCCTCTCGTCCCGGTTTGAGACCAAGTTATTTGATGAAAAAAATTAGGGTTCGGTCTGAATTTGATGCCAAAGTGAATGGAGCTCTGTCCACTGATTTTGACCCTCGGTTCCTTGACAGGGTTCGTTTTTAAAATTTGTATTCTTCGGACACTACATTTACTTCTAGTAATTATCCGTATTGCACGTTTAAGTTCGAAAAGGTTATATTTTAAAGTTAAAAATGTGCTGAGCAGGTATGTTTTGATTGTTTTCTTTGATTTCTCATGTTATTGTGCTTCGAATTTGTACACTTGTAGCATGTGTTTTAATTAGTTAGCTCAATTATGGATGCATTAGGGATTAATTTGATTCATTTATGAACCAGAGTTTCTCTGGAATCAATTAGAGAATATATGGTTTTATTAGTTCAAATCTGAAATTACTAAATTATTTTTTTAGACCATGCTTTAGTTTATTACTTGTATGGATTATTCATAGATAAACGTTTTTTATTAGTTATTGAAGCTTGTACTTCGTTAGCTATGACAGACTAATTATTTTTGAAGCTAGTAGTTATCACAGAGTTGGACAATAAAAACCTGTCTGTCCATTTGCACTGGATTGGCGCTTGACAAGCATTTTTCACTGTCCTATGAGTAAGCTTTCATTCTTGTGCAGTCTTTGACTAATATAAACGGGCTTTTGAGAGGATTCTTTATTCAACAAAAACAATGAGTAGCATTATTATGTAGTGGTGGTCAGGATATACCTGCAGCATGAGCGACATGCTGATGGGTCTAGAATACTGTGAGCCTTCCCCTAAACTTTTTCACGTCATCCCTTTTGTGTAATGATCTTTTCAAGTGAGTGCATGACCACCCATTTCACATGGTCTCACCTTGTATATGTCACTCTATCTCAAAACACCAAATGTATTTGTACTAATTCTTTCTTTTCGTAGCGCCCAAATTTTTGTATGCATGGTCGCATCTGACAGTCTATAGACAATTCATCTCGTAAACGCGATCACTAGCAACAGGAATTGATTGCTAAAGAGAACTGATGATTCTAAATTTCAGATGAATACACTGGGGGATTTCTTTTGCATTACTGTAAGATGTGGTCTATCTATTATGACAATTTTCTACATTTCTTTTCTTGACTTTGTTTTTTAGAGCAACGCAATCCACACAATAACTGTTTTCCACTGCAGTTTGTTAATACCAAATAGCAATTTTCCATTTGTGTCTTGGAGTCCCAGGTCCTGGGACCCAATCCACCTTATAAGAAGATTGAAGCAGGAGTGGCAAGTTGTAGAGTGAGTAATAACCTAATTATAAAAAGGAGAAATGTTCTATACATATTATAGCTGTACAAACAGGAAGCTTTGACATTAAGTTAGAAAAGATTGGAGCTTTCACGTGAGCTGCACTGTATAGAGTCAATAATTCTTTCAGAAAAGTTTCACTAGCTTTCCTGGAACGTCCACTTCTCTCATTTTTACTAAAAACTTCCTCTCTTCTTTTCTTTGTTATTTATGAGGCTGTAACACATGTTGTCTGCATAGCGTGTTTGTATGATACTACTTATTACTATCTTACTGTGCAAAATTTGTGTTTCAGCAAAAAGCACTTGATGCTGCTATGAATGACATAAATAGCTCATTTGGGAAAGGGAGTGTTACAAGATTGGGAAGTGCTGGTGGAGCTCTAGTGTAGGTGTTGTTTTTTAATGATAATTTTGCTGTATCATGTTTTACTTGTTTTTATCAGGATTGCTGTTTCTTACATCTCCTTTTGCTTGTCCAGTGAAACTTTTCCAAGTGGCTGCTTAACTTTAGACTTTGCTTTAGGCGGTGGCCTTCCAAAAGGAAGGATTGTCGAGGTGTTACATTTAGTACCTTTATGCTCTTGTCCATCTAATTTTCTGCGGTTGCAACCCCTATGTCTTTCTGTTTTTAGAAGCTGTGACACCAAAGATCTGATAATAACAATGCATTAGCATTCTACTGGTGTGCATGTATTTATCATTGTGGTCCACAACATATACACTGCCAGAACTTTTACCAGATATTATGAGCTGCCGGATACTGACTCAACTGCACTTGATATAGACATTCCTTAGGCCTCGACCTGTCATTTCCTTTTACGTTAGTAAGATTTTGCTGTGTGTTCTGAAAACAATGATTAAATAGCTGTTTCATTAGTTAAGCATTTAGCATATCAAGGAGCTGCTGCTTGTGAAGCATGATAATCTTGTGCCTTTTCTTTTCAGATATATGGGCCAGAAAGTAGTGGGAAGACCACTCTAGCACTCCATGCGATTGCAGAAGTGCAGGTCTAGTATTTGATTTGATTTTGCTGGTATCCATGTGTATGCAACATCTCCGAAAATGCATATACAAATATTGAAGTGCATTTATATGCATATTTAAGAATTATTCAACTACTCTTCACTTGAAGAACAACTTGAAATTTTTTTATATTCAACCTACAGAATCTTGGGGGTAATGCCATGCTTGTTGATGCTGAGCATGCTTTTGATCCAACATACTCAAAAGCATTGGGAGTAGATGTAGAAAATCTGATTGTTTGCCAGCCTGATAATGGAGAGATGGCACTAGAGAGTAATTTGCTTTGCTTGTTAAGATTGTGACAAATAGTACAACACTATTCACAGTAGCGAGCTTTTTGCGGAGCTAGTACTTGGAAAAATGATTATTTCTCTTGTTTTATACGTTACAGTTGCGGATCGTATGTGTAGATCTGGTGCCATTGATCTTATTTGCATAGATTCAGTCTCAGCACTTACTCCACGGGCTGAAATTGAAGTATGTTACGAATTCATATTTTATAGTGTGTAAAAGTTTGTGATATTCTTTTGAAAGCCTGAACCTTTTCCTGGTATTACTTTTTCCATAGGGTGAAATTGGAATGCAACAAATGGGTCTGCAAGCACGCCTTATGAGTCAAGCACTGCGTAAAATGTCAGGCAATGCTTCCAAAGCTGGATGTACACTCATATTCCTCAATCAAATAAGGCACAAGGTTTTTTTTTTAATTAATGGCTGCTATCTGCTACATACATTTGAAAGGGAATGCCTAATCTTGTTTGCTAAGAATTTGGATGTCAGTGGATGAATGTAATTGGTTTTGTGTTCCAATTTTCTATACTTAGCACCTTTACGTGATCTGACTTCTCCATCTCAATTGGGTTTTTCTTATCTGAAAGCTTACAAGGATACCCTTTTGGATTTAACCAGATTGGTGTATATTATGGAAATCCAGAGGTCACCAGTGGTGGAATTGCTTTGAAGTTCTTTGCATCTGTCAGACTTGAGATACGTCCTACTGGGAAGATAAAATCGGTAAGCCTAAAATCTGCTCAATCTATTTTTTATGTCTCCCCTTTTTATACTTTTACTTTAATTCGTAGTGTTTGAAGATCTTAGCAACGAACACATCCCTGTTTGTTTTAGGTTAAAGGAGATGAAGATATTGGACTTAAAGTTCGCGTGAGAGTTCAAAAGAGTAAAGTGAGTAGCTCCATCGACAAGAACATATGTCCAGTGTCCTGTATTGTTAGTTATATTTCTGACCACTCCGTAGGTTACCTTAGCACTTCTTGTGCTTAATGTGATTTAGTTTCCCATGGAAATCTGGTATTTGTTCATTTTGAATATAAATGACTTTTATGCACTATCATACTTGAACCCACATTTTTAAAATTCTATTGATTTATAATCTTATCTTAACTTTACCTATTCTTCATTTTATATGGGCTTACTGAAAATTTCTGGTGCCTAAGAGTTCGTTGCAGCCTCCATTTACTTTTCTGAATTATGTTTTCAATACAAAGTGTCATTTATTCTTCTAAACAATATTTGTTATAGGTGTCAAGGCCTTATAAGCAAGCTGAGTTTGAAATTATATTTGGGGAGGGAATCAGCAAGCTGGTATGTCCGTATACATAATTTTCTTTATATTGCAGTGGCCCTTGTTTCCCTTAAAAAATCTTTTGTATTACTTTTGAGTCCATATCCAGGGTTGTGTTCTGGATTGTGCTGAAATAATGGATGTTGTCTTGAAGAAGGGCTCGTGGTACAGCTATGAAGATCACAGGTTTTCTTTATCATATATGGCTGAAATGATTAGATGAATCTCACATGCATTGTGCTAGAACCATTAAATGATCAAGCATTAAGTTTAGTTGTTTGATTCATTCACTTCTAGAAAACACAAATATTGAATCTACGCATTATTTGCTGCTTCAAACTTGCAGCTCCTTAGCGAAGTGCCAGTGCCCTTGAGCATGAGATTAAAATTGTTTTAAAAGTAACATATGGTCAGATGTATTCTTCACTCTTAGTGTAATATATATTTGACAACTTTTCCTCTTAATAGGGTGAAGCTGGGGTGAGGATGGGTAATTGGGTTCTATATAACAAGGCCGTAAAAGAGATTTGTTTGGAAATATATTTATATCATAGTAGAATCTAAAAACTGAACTCTGCATCTCGGTTGATATAGTATTTGGATTACTGTAAGCTCTCTTATTTATTCCTAGTTTTTTCAATGTGATAACTGTCTCGCTTTTTATTTAGCTTATTTATTATGTCTCTTGTTTCTTTTTTATATATTTAATGTTTGAATGAAGATTGGGACAAGGAAGAGACAGAGCATTACAGTACCTGAAAGAGAATCCTCTTGTGTCTGAAGAAATAGAGAAGGTATCGTACACGCACAGCTCATCCTGTAACTTGAATAGTGATTGATTAATAAGTGCTTCCCCTCTTCGTATATTGTTCTAGAGCACAAATTATGCTACTTAGTGGTGACCTGGTTTAACTATTTACTATTTGTGAGAAGACGAGGATATATAATTTATAATTTATTTATTTGCGCAGAGAGTTAGGTCTATGGTAATAGAGGGCACTGGACAATTAGGGACCTCTTACATGAAGTTGTCGCCACCTCAACCTCAAGAAGACGACATTTTAGAAGAAATTCAATAAGATTAAATTTACCTTGGTTGGGAGATTGGTCAAGATGGGTGTCCAAGGAGAAAGGTACAAATGTTGGAAGGGAGGCACGGACTTGATCCTCATTCCTGTTGGTTTGATTTATTTAAATCATTTGCCCCATCTTGACTTTTGGATTAAAGATAGAAACGCACAATTTTACATTAGATTTCAATTCAGCACGTTAGTTTGTATTTCATTCAACCCTATGCTGATGCCAGATAGGAAAAGAAGAGAGGGATTTTCTTCTCACGGGGCTCTTGGGGGTGTAGAGTTTTGAGATCAACCGTGGAGAAATTGTAATACTCAAACCGGACTTTGAAAAGTTCTATCCAATTCCACCATCTATCCGCCTTTCATGATGATGCTTTCATGCTTTAATATATTCTTGTCTTAAAACTTTATGGTTTCTTCAATGTTTGTGTGTGCTTCTGTTGTTGATCATAGAAATGGTGGCATCGGAAGGTCGAGGTTTGATGAGGTTGTTGTGGTACGCTCGTCCTTGTGTGTTTAACGAAGGATTTGCAATATGCATTCCTTAACTGGCGCATTCACAGCATAGTACAGAAACAATATCAAAGATGAAAAAATCTATTTTTTGTAGTGAGTATTATCTAGTACTACTACCAAAAATGCACTTACTGTTTAGAATTACTGTTGCCTCAGACCATAGGATAATCTATATTTCTGGGTTCCTCTTCCCAGTTGTGGTATTTTTCTGGTGTTGCATAGATCTCTGTCTCTAAAGAGTACAACCAAATACTGCACATCCATAACAAAATATTACATATTACAGATGGTATTGCCGTATTAGAATCCACAACCTTTTTTCTAAAAAAAATCCTTGATGCAAGCTAGATCGGACATTTTAATTGCTGAAATAATGGTCTACTGTGCCAATGCACTTGTGTTGTAAACAAGAAGGGCACCACCTGCAAGAAAGCCAGCCTGGGTGACAGCCCAGATGGCCAATCCAGTGGTACCTGCATTTCATATGTTTAATACATTTTTTTTCGTTAAACCAATATTACATTGATTAAAAATGAAAATATTCAAACCCTTAAAATTTACAAGCATGTTTACCTCCAACATGTGCATCACCACTTGGAGACCAATCTTCAGTGTTGTGGATGGGACTGCATTTAAGTCGAGTAAAAATTGAGTTGCCTTATGATTGGAGTAGGTTGCCTTATGATTGGAGTAGATTAGGGAACATGAAAATAATGCGTAAATCGGTAATTTGTTGAAGTGAACTATACAGCTTACCAAACGTGTAAGTAGAGTGTAGTACTTCACTTGTATCCATCCATGTTAGCGCCATATTTGTCAACAAATACCTACTAACCTAAACACCATTTCCCTGAATCAATGTTAAAAGAAAAATATAAGAGTGAATTTAATATGTGAAAAAAACAAAACTCCGTTTCTTTTATCAATGAATTTGACAAATAACCTCAACCCTTAACTTAAACTAAGGTAATGAAATATATTTGGATAGGGGTTATGGATTTTAAAAGAGTAATAAATCTATAATGTTAGACTAGCTTCATTGATAGTAAGAACTAAGAACGGTTTCTTACATATAAAAACAGTGCGAGGCGTCTTACCTTGGGCTTCCTGCTACAGGCATCTATCTAAACCATTCCTAAGTGCCACGTCCATTGATTCCTGAAAAACCATCCCAACAACTCCAACGTCATCAATTTATAACATCAACGAGTTCATTCTCAACAAATTTAAACTTGACTATATAATTATGTTTCGTCAAAAATGTTCAATTTAATAATCCACAAGGCACCCGTAGGGCCGTAGTGATCTCATGACTGTGGTTGCCATGTGCTATGCTTCTT
>CAIGRK010053310.1:0-10873 GCA_903798315.1 Fraxinus greggii | reverse complement strand
GATTTTGGGATAGATAAAGCTTGAATTGTGAATTTTTCCCCCAACTCAATTCATGCATTGCCCAACTCAAGCTCACTAGATAGCAGCAAAGAGACTGTTGCGGTATTTAAAGAACACCATCACTTTTGGTCTTCACCTCAAGCACCATCAAACACTAATCCTATATGCCTTTTTTGATTCCGATTGGGTGGGTAAACATCTTGATCGCACTTCTACCACATTATACATTGTTTATCTAGGCAGCATTGCCATTTCCTGGTCCTCTAAAAAGCAAAAATCTGTTGCACGGTCTTCAACAGAGGCAGAATACCTTGTTGTTAGCTGCTACAGCAGCAGGACTTTTGTGGGTCCCTTTGCTCCGCGAACTTGCATCATTGTTCCATCTCCAACCACACATTGTGACAATGTTGGCTTTTTTGTTAATCTAGTATTCAATTCTCGCACCAAACATATAGCTATCGATTTCATTTTGTTAAGAGACAGAGTTGCAGCTGGTGATCTTCCATGATCAGCTCGCTGACTTGCTCACTAAACCATTGTCCAACTGTCCAAGTATCGTCATCAATTACTTCAGTCCAAGATCGGTGTCTCCAACTGCACCACAATCTTATAGGGCAGATAATATTACGTCTCAGAATTTTGAATTCAAATACAAAACTGTTCTCCTGTTGTTCAATGTCTGTAATTTTGTGTACAGCATTCTGAAGAGGTACATTTGCATGTATATCAACACATACCAGTAAATGAAAGCAAGCCATTTTACAGACATTTTCATCATTCCTTCAGAGTGCGGTCCCAAGGTTCGACATAATATCACTTTTGTTTTGAGTACTCACACTGCCACTATTGTGATGAATGTTATAACATAAATGATCTATTGAAAGCATTTGAACTCGTTCGCACTAGGAATGGAGAGACTATGTTTGTATTTTTTCATGGACAACACCATCGATAATGGAAGAGATGTTAACCTCTTAAACTCATGCGAGACAATCAATAATGCCATTGAAGTGACAAAGCAGTAGCTCGGATCTTCAATTTATTAGCCAAGGTCAAGGATGTGAGGGTGTGCCCATGGAGTACTGATTCCCGCCGTGGGCAAACCATCTGCCACTGAAATAAATCACCTTTCGATGAAATTTTGTAAGTACATAAAAAAAAAAAAGAAAAAAGAAAACTATGCACTCAAGAAAAGACGTGAGGTAATATTTACAATCACCAGCGGATTTTTCCCCCTCTTTTATTGTTTGAAGATATAGTGATACATACCATGTTTGGTGTGCGTGCACTGGGCTCGGATAGAGTGCTTATACTTTTATGACATGTTTGATGTAACTAATTGAACACAATTTCATAAAATTTGTCAAAATTATATTACACCTCTCTCTTCTTTAGTCTATTCTAGTCTACTCTGAACAACAGGCTCTTGAGAGAGATTCTACATTAGTTTCTAGACAATGATCTAACTAGGAAAGCAAAGGCTAAACTTGAGAAGTTTTGCTCCTGTAGATTCGTAAACTAGCCAGGATAAGCAATATTATTAAACCAGATAAACAACAAGTAATATAACTAAAGATAGATAAAGCCCCAAAACTATAAGATAAGTCCCTCTAAACTTAAAAGCATATTCTAATAACAATCTCACTCATAAAGCTGAGTTGAATAGCAGAATTATACATAATAACGATAGATTAAATAATAGTAATAAAAATAACAATAGTATGACACATACATTTCTATTTTCCCTTTTTGGACCTTAAATCTACGTGTATACAAGAAAATTGACAAAGTCAGCTCCAAAGAAAATTATTTATCCGCATAGATTACTAGAAATGTTTAAAGAAAATCAAACAAATTGTCAAATTCAAGAACAGGTCACAAATATTATGAACAATTCTAGAAACAATGTATATTCTAAAGTTCGAAACATTTTGGTTGTTGACATGAAGAAGAAGTATAAGCAAATGGCTGACTTATTCTGAACGAAGTCCCCTTCATAATAAATATTCATTGAGAATACCATTCAAAAAATGTGAGCTGTCCAAGAATAGCTGGATATTTAGGGTGTTTATTTTCTTTACAATAATCTACAATTTTCATTTATTACTTGGGACCTATCCTAAAGCAAGTGGCCAAATGCATTCACACCCAATTGGCCTCCCCTAAAGGTTCAAAAAAGCCAGAAATAATGTTGGTAATACCACTTTTTACCCTCCTCATGTTTAAATGATGAGCTATAAAGATGGTACTCATAGAAGCTAAAGGGTCCTTACATTACCTTCATTTTTAAAATTCAGGTGAGTCAAAGGCAGGAGGTTTTTCGGATAAGTCTTCCACCGCCCTATTAAGAGGTTCCCCACATTCTCTTGAACTAGTCAATTTATGTGATCTTAAAACTTAGTCTACAAAAATATCCTTCACTACTCTAAAGATCAATTCTAGATTCTAGGATAACGATGACACTAAATTGCACACGTCTCCTTTGCAACCGAGTTTCTTGGCGAAATAAAAATCTCTTTCCGGCATTAATGGTAGAAACTAGTCTTTTTGAAGTGGTAGTTAGAACTAATTTTCCACATTAATAATGAATACAGAATATTCCAGGATAGATGAAAACTTGACCTTCAAACCATCATTGGCAGCTCATTCGAGAAAGATTTTCAACTGAGATTCAGACAACAGAAGTACAAACCAAAAATACAATGCAAGAATTAAGTTTAATAAGGGAATAATGAAATAATTGAAAGAACGCTGCAAAGATTTGCGTGATTCTAAACAGTTATTATTGTTATAATTATTGCATAAAAAAGGAAATTTTGTATCGTGGTTTCAACCTAGTCCGAATGGTAAGTTGGTTCTCAACTTTTTTCACCATAGTTGTAAAATAAGTTCCCACAAGAAAAACTGTCCAAATCTCTATGAAATCCTCATATCCTCTCACATGTCCAACTTTATGAAACTAGCTTTTACCACCCGACTTAAGTTGGTGTTCAGAAATTTGAGGGCAACATGTTTTCATGAGGACCACATGACAATTTAATAGAAAATTGAACGGTTTCTGTTATTGGGACGGATTATTGAAAGATTTGAGTACCAACTTGCTCTATTAACAATAGGCTAGAAATGAACGTTCAATTTTCTCCAAATAGAAAAAGGAAAGTTTAAGACAGCCTTCGATTTTCTCAGTTACCAAGCAAGTCAATCTGGGACTACTTTCTCAGTAACCAAGGAAGCCCACACGCCAGTTTACTATGGACAACATAAATGCTGAAAGTCCTCTTTCCTCTCTATAATAAGCTATAAAATCACATTTCTGGTCTCATCTAGATTGCTCATTTTCGTCTTTTAAGTTCCTCAAAATTTGCTATTTTACTGGCATTAAACAAGAGTTAAGCTTAACGGTAAGGGGAAAAGATCATGAAGTTTGGTAAAGAATTTATATCTCAAATGGTGCCAGAATGGCAAGAGGCCTACATGGATTATAATTTTCTGAAAACCCTTTCGAAAGAAATCCAAGTTTTTAAGCAAAGAAGTAATCCAAAAATCAAGCAAGATGGCAGCAGGAGAAAAAATCTTACCTTGTACAGAGCATTCAGTGGACTAATAACGCCCAGAAGAAATCCTCCTAAACCCCAAACTCCATCAGACATTGAAAATCAAGTCATTATCGTGAATACAGTGAGACAAAATGGAGAAGAAGGCTTGGAAACTATGTTTCTCAATGCAGCAGATGAAGGAGGAAAATATGAACTTGTTTACTTCGAAAAACTTGATGGTGAGTTCAATAAAGTTGCAAAATTTTACAAATCTAAAGTGGAGGAGGTAATGAAGGAGGCTGCTGTTTTGAATAAGCAAATGGAAGCTCTAATTGCTTTTCGGATTAAAGTGGAGAATCCAAAAGGATGGGTGAACAGCTTGGAGGAGACAACACGCCTTTCTTTGGATATTGCAGCTTCTAGAGCAGCCATATCAGCATCTACTCCATCTGCAGCTAGAGCCAGCAGTAAGTATACATTCCGAGCAACTTATGGGAGATTGATCATGTAACACTTTTTGGTTTCTTTCATTGGTAGTAGTTATATTCTGTTCACAAATCTAAGAATTTTTAGGGGTGATTTTTCATATTGGCTTTCTTTCACTTTCCAACCTAATTAAAAATAACATTGGTTTGCTTCAGCTTTTTTTTCTTATAAGGTGCATATGTTTAATCAGTCGAGTACATGAACTCAGCCAGCTTCGCCATTCAGTTACTTTTGTCCTAACCAACTCTATCTGCTACTTTTGTTTCTTTTTTACACGTTCAACAGATGCATGTTTTTAGCTTTTCTTCACGTGAGCTGCAAACATTTTGATTCAGAGCCCGAAGAGCATATCAATACTCAGCACCACGGACTTGTTGGTCATTTTACACAATGGCTTATGCAGGATGATGGTATCTTTTTGGTCATTTTACACTCAAAAACAACCTTTATATGTACGATGCATGTTCTCAAACCATGGACTAATATGCAAGATTAGCGAACTACACCGATGCATTAAGTAATGATACAGATGAACTGCAAACAATTCTGATTACTAAAATGACACAAGTTTCTTATTCTGATTCAGGAAGAATTCCAATGAACATGATAGATGAAGAAAGTTCAAATAATCCGGGACAGTCAGACGGATCAAGTGATGATAAAGATGCCATTGAGATGAAATCAGTATATTTAAATGATCAAAGGCATAATCAAAATTCAATCAGGACCATAAGACCAGCACCTTTAGAGATATTTAACCATGTTAAATTTAACACTACTCAAGAAACTCCTCGTTCGACCATTATAGGGTTTCTCAATCTTCCAAATCAAACCGACTTAAAGTTCACTAAGGATAATTTGAAGAAAGCAGAACAACAACTTAAGAAGGCTTTCATTGAATTCTACCACAAGCTTAGGCTACTAAAAAGCTACAGGTATGTTGCCATATATTTTAGGAACATATTCATTGCTGTTTCGTTCTTAATTTTGTTGTTACTGATATACTTTCTTTACAAATGAAACAGCTTTCTCAACATTTTGGCGTGTTCGAAAATCATGAAGAAATATGATAAGGTACCTGCTTGCATATTATGTTTATATGTCACTAAAAATATTTAGTCAGATAGGAAACACTTAACGAGCTAAAAAAGAGAATTTAGAGTAACATTGTTGATACTGTCCATGCAGATCGCTTCAAGAAGAACATCAAAATCTTATATGGCAATGGTTGACAATTCCTATCTAAGCAGCTCGGAAGAGGTGAGACTTTGATTTCAATAGGAGAATGAAGGATTTATTATTATTATTATTATTATTATTATTATTATTATTATTATTATTATTATTATTTTTGTTGTCTCATAGAACAGAAAGCAGAGAGATTTATAAGTTGCTCGTCACGTTGTTTTATAGAAGTTCTACAAAGAATGTGTGAGAAAAATGGATATTCAGATAAGTTTATTTTTTGCAATTATAGGTCAGCAAATTGATGGAAAGGGTAGAAGCCACATTCATCAAGCACTTCTCCAACTCGAATCGCAGGAAAGGGATGGGAATCTTAAGGCCAAAGGCCAAAAAGGAAAGACATAGAGTTACATTCTCAACGGGTAAGATATTCTGCTTTCTAATTCATACGTCACACGGATTAACTTTTAGCTTGTTTGTAGAGAGGATTAAATAATGCTCGGCAATATTAAGGAAGAGAAAGAAACTAAAAAACCTTAATATTATCTTGTCTACTACTGCATACCAGCCATGCACTATATTCTCTAAGAGCTGAATTTTTTAATATCCATTCAATCTATTTGTACCAAATATCTGCAGGGTTTCTTGTTTGCTGCACATTTGCTCTCATAGTAGCCCTTGCTTTAATCATACGAGCACGCAATATCCTATATAACGAAGGCAGAGTTCTATACATGGAAACTATGTTCCCCCTTTACAGGTTAATCCTTACTCTTATTGATCTTCCGATGTTAAAAAAAAATTTCTGTTGAGTATAGCAAAACAAAGCAACACACAATTATTGACATGGTATTTAGACTTTTTATTGAAAGACTTCAAGTTCATTCATCTTTGGGGATATTAAATCTTTCCACTAATCGTTTTATTGCAGTTTGTTCGGATTCATTGTTCTGCACATGCTAATGTATGCTGCAAATATATACTTCTGGAAGCGATATCGAGTCAACTATCCTTTCATATTTGGGTTCAAGGAAGGAACAGAACTTGGCTTCAGAGAAGTTCTACTCCTCAGTTTTTGTCTAAGTGCACTAGCCATATCAAGTGTACTTGCAAACCTTGATATGGAAATGGATCCAATAACAAAAGATTACAAGGCAATAACAGAACTTGCACCTCTTGGTTTAGTTCTGGTATGATACTAGGACTATACTTGCTTCACCTTTTCAACGTTCCAAATTTCCGAAAGTACTAAATCTCAATTTTCCTCTCTGCAGCTTGTAATTGTTATAATGTTCTGCCCCTTCAACATTATATACCGCTCCAGCCGTTTCTTCCTACTCATCTGCTTATTTCATTGTTTATTTGCACCTTTATACAAGGTAAAGAAATTATTATCGCAGTCATACTAAAAGAAGTACCAAACAGGACTAACACAGTTTGTATGCACCTCACCCCAGGTCACATTATATGACTTCTTCTTGGCAGATCAGCTGACAAGCCAGGTAATGACGTGGACTATCAGATAATTAGAATCTGCTCATTTTCTTGCATTATATATACTGAATTCCTCAATCTTAATGCAGGTACAAGCTTTTAGAAGCCTAGAGTTTTATATTTGCTACTATGGTTGGGGAGACTTCAAACTCAGAAAAAATAGTTGCAAAACAAGTGATGTTTTGAACACTTTCTCATTCATCGTAGCTGTGATTCCATACTGGTGGCGCCTCCTTCAGGTACCTAACTAATAAATTATACATCGCATAGATATGTGCTTTAGTAATTTTGGACTATCTTGTCTAAAAGCTTAAGATGTTAGCGAGGAAATACATTTAGTTATTTATTAAATTTCCTTAATGCCATGTCTCATGTGATGACCGATTCAATATTTTATGAAATGCCTGATACGCACAGAATTTTAAGAAATAAGAGGCAGCAAGACTTGAATCTAGGACATTTGCCTAATATCATGTAACACAAACTCATCTTAAAGCTTAATCTCTTAGAGAACACTTTTATTGATTTGACATGCGCTATATTGCTTCTATAAGCATACTTAAACAATCAGAAAATTCTGATTTGGACCATGACTAATATTCTCATTATCTCTCTCACACAAACACTTTAAGAAGTATTGTGTCAGAGACCCTACGAACTGAATGTGAGAGAGAGAGATTCCAAGACAGTTGGTCCTCGTCTGCCTTAGATTGATTCATTTTGAGCAGGACTGATACAGTTTTTTTATTGCTCAGTGTCTACGTCGTTTGTATAAAGAGAAGGATGCTAAACAGGTATTCAATGGCCAGAAATATTTCTCTACAATTCTGGCAGTCAGTACCCGAACAGCCTATACACTTAACAGAGGAGTTGTTTGGAAGTACATAGCATGGATAGCCTCAGCAGTTGCTACTATCTTCGGCACATATTGGGACATTGTTATTGACTGGGGCCTTCTCCGACGCAACTCTAAGAACTATTTGTTGAGAGAAAAAATTCTCTTATCCCACATAAGAGTGTGTACTTTGTAGCCATGGTAAGTTCTTAGTATCTTAAAAGTAAGTATGACTTGCTTTTAAGCATAGTTAAACATGCTGTAACCACTCTTTTGTTGCAGGTCCTCAATGTCTTTTTGAGATTAGCCTGGATGCAGACTGTAATGAGTGTCACAATTTTCTCCTTGAATGGACAAACTCTGGTTGCGACTGTAGCTGCTCTAGAGATCGTACGTCGCGGTATATGGAATTTTTTCAGGTGATTCCCTAAGATCCATACATTAGTCCCCTACCTTTGCAATACAATTTACCTTCTCATCATTGGCGTCGAAAAAACAGAAAACTTAGTAATCATCACACTAGTGCCATTCAGGTCAAACCTAGAATTGGCTATAGGGTGTTTTAACCACATCTTCTAAGAGTTTAATTTGTTAGAGAAGACATATATATTTATTTAAATTTAGATTTCAATACACCTGCTCATGTGTATCGGAGTCATTTTACCAAATACCTAACACATGCATAATTTTTATGAATGCATGATGGTAAAACCTGAAATCAAGACTTCTGTCTACTCTAAAGCCTTGTTGAACTACTATTTTTTCTAAAAGCTTAAGTTGTTAGGGATGGGATACATTTATTTATCTAAATTTAGCCTTCAACATAAGACAAAACAGACAAGGAACTCGCCACTAGAAGTTATTCCTCTCAACTTGGATGCAATAACATCTCATACACTGTCGCCTCAGGGTGGATACCTTAGAATTTAAATCAATTATCTAATGTTAAATGTCTTTGTTTTTCTTGCTCAGGTTAGAGAACGAGCATCTTAACAATGTTGGCAAATATCGTGCATTCAAATCAGTGCCACTGCCTTTCAATTATGACGATGATGAGGACAAGGAGGAATAGATATAACGCTGATTGAGGAGGACACAGGAGAAAATTATGTATAACGTGTAAATGCGATAATGTATATATAGCAGGCAATTGGCTACGTAGAATAGAGTTCCTTGATTCTTTCATTGGAATTTCGTAATTGTAATGTGTGACAGCCTCATACGGTGAACTTCTTCAAACATGAAAGTTTCATTGATTCAATAGTTTCAAAGTCATTTACTTAACGAACTTGAACATGTGCGTAATATTTGATTCAATGGCCAAAAGTGAGGAAAACAAATATTCATTTTACTAGGCAGCAAGGAGGAAAAACATAAGCAATTAAGAAACATGCTGATCGACACTAACATGATGAATACCTTGTGAAGGGGGCTCATAGCCATCCATTTAAGCACACAAAGAACATCAATGAAGTTTTCACTTGTAATCATATCTCCATGGATTTGAGGAATTCGGATTTCTACAAATTGGATAAAAGCCCATAGCAAGACGTGAACAAACACAGGAACTGAAGCAAGTTTCGCCAGTAAGACAACAAACTCTTAGCATTACTTTCAGCTGTGTTCATGCTTAGGTTTTTAAGAACACTATAAATCTTCGGAATGTCCACATAAACATCACATTTCACTGATTAGTTACTGACGGATCCAAGAAATAAATCTTCACAAAAAATCTGTGAATTTATTAACATGAAATGTCTTTAAAAAGATACCTACTTTATTTTTAAATCACGATTATCTTAAATCACAATCAACAAATATCTACAGCCTTACCAGCAAGAACTTCGAAGCCCCCGTCCCCGGCGAGAATTGAGAAACGGCGTTTGATAGTCTTCAAATCATGGAGAGTTAGTAACGGCTGTTTGCACTATCGATATGATTGGACACATCACCTATCGGTATTTTTCCCATGGAACCATTAATTCTAGTCCAATATTTATGTTTCAAAAATATTGTAAATTATCCAGTAAATTTTTCATTTTTATATTTTAAATAAAAAAACTCAATGATACTTGACAGTTGACACACATGAATTACATAAATTATTATTTAACCAAGAGATTATAAAAATTATTTTTTTGAACTGAATCAAAATTTATTTCTCTAACTAAACCAAGAACTGGACCAGAAAGCAATACATACGGGTGAAGGACTAAGTTAATAAGAGTTGTGATCCCATAAAATAAAATTTGACTGGTTGATTTTATCAAACAAAGGTGGCACACTCTCGTCTGTAAATTTTTTGTCGAGTTAAAAATCACTCATGTAAACTTGTCTAGCTTCGTAGTCTCTCAAACATGGTTAAAAAGCAGTTGGGGATATAGATATGCCACACATCATCTATTTCAAACTTGTCCGGCTCCATCCACTTTCAGGCGAACAACACGAGGCTGCAGCATTGCAACCAAATAGAACAGAACCCAATAGTTTTGTCTGCTACCATCCAGTTCTCCTAACATAACAAGGCATTAACGTGTTAACTATCTATTTTTTTCAGTGGCAAAAGCGCCTTAGAAGCTATTTCCTCGTATACATACGTACATTCCAAGGTGGGTAACGGTGAAGAAATTTATTAACAAGATGCTACTAAGAGTCTTGAATGTCATTATACATTTACATCAAAAACTGTCTCCATGGAAATCCTAACACAATTCAATTCAACAATTTCACCCTGTTTCCTACAAATGCCAATCTTCTCCAATATTCCTATAGCTCCCGGCTTGCTTCTAAACAAAATTTAAAGTGAATGGGTAATTGTCTCCTATTGAGATGCATACCATACAAGTAAATAAGCAACTCGAACTTTCTTTCAAGAACCATGGCAGTTGGTTTCAAGACCACTCTCCAATGAACACCAGCTTTTTCCATCTTCTAATAGTAGAAAAGCTAAATTTTTGGAGCTCCATCACATGTATATCTACTTATTAAGGATTTAAGTAAAACCACATTAAGAACCAATCAAGTTTGTATCTTTCAGTGAAATTGATCTTCTCTTGACGGTAGAAGAAATCTTAAGCGATAAAACAACCTATGATGGTTCCAGCAGCAGGAAAAACTAGAGAAACTAGTATATAGGTTTATCAACTGAACGGTAATTAACATAAAGAACATAGACGAATACCATGATCATAACGCTTATTTGATCTAATTAGAACCCTCAGAGCTGGAAGAAGCGATTCCATTCTCAATGATGCCCCAAGATCTGCAAGAACTAGCATATAGAAGATTAATCCTCCTTCTCAGGAGTTGGCAATCAGAGACGGGCTATTGGAAGCCG
>CAIGRK010053276.1:0-17360 GCA_903798315.1 Fraxinus greggii | reverse complement strand
CCTCAGCTCGGCTTGCTGTTGAGCGATGCTTGAATGATTTCCTTACTAGGAAATTTATCTAAATGTTGCAGCACATGCAACCTCAGTTTGACTTGCTGATGAGCAAGGTTTGAATGATTTTCTTGTTAGGAAATTTATGTGAGTGTTGCAGCACATGTAACATCAACTCGGCTTGCTGTTGAGTATGGCTTGAATGATTTCCTTTTTAGAAAATTTATCAGAGTATTGCAGTACATGCAACCTTAGCTCGGCTTGCTGATGAGCAATGCTAGAATGATTTCCTTGCTAGGAAATTTATCTAAGTGTTGCAGCACATACAACCTCATCTAAGCTTGCTGTTGAGCAAGGCTTGAATGATTTCCTTACTAGGAAATTTACTGCAGCAAGTTAGTTTAAAACTATGAAAAACGAACAAGTTGGTCATCACATTTTAATTATATAGCACAACTAATATCCAACTATGAAAAATTGTTTACACCCAGATGTGAAAATTTTCTTCTTCCCTTCACATGTTCAATCTCATGAAATTACTTAACTTGATCGATGCTAAAAAATTTGAAGCGAGACATTTTTCTTGATAGTCATGTGACAATTTAATAAAGATTTGAACAATTTTCATTGTTGAGAATTGATTATGCAACTTATAATAACAAAATCAGAGACTAATTCGCTCATTTTTATATTGAAACTTAACTTACAACTAAAATAACAAGCAGAAAATCGAAATCAATTCCGAGCAAGTTATTTCTTATTAGATCCATAATTCTCCATGATGTCTTCACCTATGCTTGCACGAGCCAACCATCCAATTCTACCTAACTATGGCACATTAAACTTATTCTAGACTAAAAACTATTGGTACTTTAGTGATTCAAAATTAGTCGAGATTTGTAGTTCTAAGTTCGTTTATTCTAGACTAAAAACTATTGGTACTTTAGTGATTCAAAATTAGTCGAGATTTGTAGTTCTAAGTTCGTTATATTCTCAACACATCATGTCTTCTTATCAAATGATTAGACACCCATATATAATGTGTTATTTGTATGACGGGGTGTTGTTGACAGCCTCCTCACAAGAAGGGGCTACGATCAATAAAAATATCGGAGTGTCAATTTCAGTGTCCAAGTAGCGTGGCCATTATAGAAAGCTGAAGGGCCTGGCACACTCCTTCAGAGTGATGCAGACTAAGCAAACAATAATTGTGATAAGTAAATGATACATTGTATCAGTCAAACGCTGCCTTTCTCTTATTGGGGGCAACATAAATTGAAAACCAAAGAATTTTCACCGTTTTGTCTTTTTTCTCTAGATATTCCCAGCTGAATCTCCATCCCATCTCACCTCCCAATCCACCACCCAAAGGCTCCAATCCCACCAAGATTCTATCTTTTTCTGCCTTTGAAATTGCATCAGCAACCAGCAGCCCACCATTATATCATGATCTCTGTCCTAGATTTTCTTGCACATATTTAATTAGTGGGTTAAACTTATGATGGAGATATACATACATACACCCGCAGAGTTGTGATCTGAATATATATAGATAAATTAGATATTTTGCAAGAAAAGTTTAATCTTTGGACACCCAAGTGAGATTTATTTCGTGGGCGTGGTTGACTGGTTGTTATGGGTTTTCTTTTTGACGCGCCGAAAAATGGTGGTGGTGTTGGAGGTTTAAGGAGTCTTGTGAGGAGAAAACGGGTGGATTCTGCTCATTCTAAGTCATCATCTGTCTCAGGGACTGGTCACCATCAATTGGCCAAGGCTTTAACTGTGCCTCATCTAATTGCCATAGGTATAAATTTTTTTTTTCTTTGTTTATATAAATCGTTTTAAGGAATTTTTTTTTCCTTCGTTTCTGCTGTTCAATATTTAGGTTTGTATACAGTTTTGTTGCTTTGATGCTTTCAGAATCTGTAGCCTCCTAGAATGTTTAATTATATGCCTTCAGTTGCCTGATTAGAATTTCATGATCCTTTTGAATCCTTCATCCATTCACCCCCCCCAACATTTTTTTCTAGCTTTATTTCTGTATTTCATTCATGTTTTAAATGGGAAAATAAACCGTATAAACTATTGGGTTCGAAAGGTCTGTAGTAACTGTAGAATGCGTTTTATGCATTGAATTTGTCCTATAAACAAATCATGGTTAAAAAGTTGATTGGCACGTATTGTGAATATCTCAATCTCTGGTTTCATGTATTTTTGCTGAATTTTGTAGGGGTTGGTTCAACGATTGGTGCTGGAGTTTATATTCTTGTTGGCACAGTTGCAAGGGAGCATTCAGGACCAGCCCTTACTTTTTCCTTTCTAATAGCTGGTATAGCAGCTGCTCTTTCTGCTTTCTGCTATGCTGAGCTAGCGAGTCGTTGCCCATCGGCTGGGAGTGCCTATCATTATTCTTACATTTGCGTTGGAGAAGGGTAATATTTAAATTCCGTCTTGTCATGGGGAGATATTTTGTATTGTATAACATGCCATCTTTTACTTCTGAAGAGGGCCACCAGCTTGATGACATGGAGATTGTGCGAAGTAGGATCAATAGCATTGTGGAGATAAACTTAGTTTGCATTAGTTTTGGAGGACAAATCATCAAAATTAGAAATTTGGAAAACCATTTTTTTATTTAATTATAACTCTTCTAAAAGCTAATTGCGAGCACCAAATTTGGTGCGAACAAACCTAGCCTTAATGCATCTTTGCTTATACAAAAGTATGGCTCTGGTGGAATAAGAGGAATTGTTATTGCCACATCGCAAAACCAAGCTTTCAGTGTGCTGCTAAATATCATGACTTGCTGGTTTTGATTAAGCTTTCAGATATTCTTGGGTAATTGACTTCAACTCCTTGGATTGCATGCAGTGTTGCTTGGTTGATTGGTTGGGCGTTAATATTGGAATACACTATTGGAGGGTCTGCAGTTGCTCGTGGCATATCTCCAAATTTGGTGCTGTACATTTCTCTTATATTTAGCCATTTTATTAGGTCTCTTTATGTGTGTTTGAGGATTCATCTTTTATTTTTAAGGACGTAAATAAGCTAGAATTTGCTTTTCTTTGCCTTCCAAAATCTCAGCTTCTGTCTTCCTTGCATCAATCTATATTTGGTACTGCATATCTTCTTCTGCATAATGATGTTTTTATTGGCCAACTTCCATGCCTTTGAATCTCGATCATCCATTTATGATATCCAGTGAAGTCATTTGTCTTCATTTATAATGCTTAGTTTAGCCCTGTTTGCCAGTTGATTTTATTGGAATTAAGAAATGTCTAATGGTCACTGCATTTATATATATATATATATATACACA
Source organism: Fraxinus greggii (assembly GCA_903798315.1). Taxonomy (NCBI): domain Eukaryota; kingdom Viridiplantae; phylum Streptophyta; class Magnoliopsida; order Lamiales; family Oleaceae; genus Fraxinus; species Fraxinus greggii. The sequence goes on along the minus strand of CAIGRK010053276.1, from coordinate 14,050 downwards.
CTATTTTTCCAACAGGCCTTACTTTTTGGAGGTCCAGATAGTCTCCCTTCTTTTCTAGCTCGTAAGACCATCCCAGGGCTTGATATTGTGGTGGACCCATGTGCAGCTATCTTGGTGTTTGTAGTCACCGGGCTTTTGTGTGTGGGAATCAAGGAGGTATCTTTTCTCAACATGTTTGTTTCATTGAAAAAAAAAAAATGTTCGTCTCTCTAATTCTGTCTTAACTTGTAAATCTCGAAACGTATATTCTACAGAGTACATTTGTTCAAGGAATTGTGACAGCAGCAAATACTTGTGCCATGATCTTTGTCATCATAGCTGGTGGATATTTGGGTTTCAAGACTGGATGGCCCGGCTATGAACTTTCTGTTGGGTAATCATGGTTTATCTTTCTTGGTCATTTGTATTTTATTTGCTCCTGCATCCTTTTCCTCAATTTATTATATGCTTGTGAGCATGAGAAGTTACTCATTCAAAGAGACTATTTTCCACATTTAGATATTTTCCATTTGGGGCTGATGGCATGCTTGCTGGGGCATCGACTGTTTTCTTTTCATACATTGGGTTTGATTCAGTTGCTAGTACTGCAGAAGAGGTTTGTGCCACTGTCCTCCTAACTGTTTTCAGTTTTTAGAGATGTATGGTATCGACTAAAGCATACTTGGCCCAGCGTTAAAAAAAGTACTTCTTTTCTTTCTTATGAGTAAATACAGTTACTTAATTTGAAAGTAACTCTCACCTTATAACAAGATAGTAATTTACTTATCTTCAACTTTGATTGATAAAAAGTTATTTATTGAAATACTAATGAGTGAACTTATAAGATAACTTTTGAAGCTTATCCTGACATGTTGTGAGATTTTGAATCTTCAACATCCCTATCTGACAGGTAAAAAATCCCCAACGAGATTTGCCAATGGGTATTGGTATTGCACTGTCTATTTGTTGCACGTTGTATATGTTGGTCTCTGCCGTAATTGTTGGTTTGGTGCCATATTATGCGATGGATCCCGACACTCCCATCTCATCTGCATTTGCTAGCCACGGAATGAAATGGGCTGCGTAAGTACATGCCCAGTTTCATAAGTAACTTTATTGAGATCTCCTGACTTGAGTCATTTTTGTGATATGTGTCTTCGTATTAATTTTACCCATTTACATTTTAACTCAGGTACATAATAACCGTTGGAGCTTCTACGGCCCTTTGCTCAACATTGATGGGTTCTATCCTACCACAGGTAACCAATTATTTTAGACAGAACCATAAATGGTTTCCCATACGTTCAAACTGATGCTGCTAGTGAATAAAATGATAGCAACTGCATTTCTGATTCATGTTTACTTCTGCCTGCAAAATCACTAAATCTAACTTCTAAATTAGTCTTAAAAAGTTAAAAGAGTTGTTGATACACAAGCATATGAAATTAAGTTACTTTTATCAGATCAAAATGTCTTCTTCTTCCTTTTTTATCTCCATCTCGTGGAGTCTCCCTTTACGACTGACACGTATGAAAAATTTCTTCATCTTATATGTACCTCAGCCTCGAATACTTATGGCAATGGCTAGAGATGGATTGCTGCCATCGTTTTTTTCCGATGTCAATAAACAAACACAAGTTCCTGTGAAGAGCACTGTAGTTACTGGTTTACTTGCTGGAATCTTGGCATTTGTCATGGATGTTGAACAGTTGGCAGGCATGGTATGTTCATTTTTATTGTTCATAAAAGCTATGTACCTGAAGTACTACATATTTCTGATGCTACTTCTATCTTTTGTTGGAACTATGGATGCCAAAGTGTTGCTTCACACATTTTGTTTTTTCATGTTCCATTCTCCCTCCCCCGACTTCTTTTTTATTAAAATGGAGAGTTTTTCAGTGATAATGGGGGAGAAACCACGTTACATTTCATATTACTTGAATGCTCTATCTACTTATTGATGTGCATGTCTCAGTGATGATACAGTTTGAATTGATATTACTCCACTAAACTTTTAGAATAGTTAAAAATCAAATAAGTTGTGTAGAAATTGGAATCTTATTCATCTGTAAAGTTCTTTCTCAAGTTGCTGATAGCTTTGTTACACATGCAGGTTAGTGTTGGTACACTAGTTGCCTTTACAATGGTGGCAATTTCTGTGCTGATACTGAGATATGTTCCGCCAGATGAGGTTCCACTTCCACCGTCTTTACAGGGTGCAATAGATTCAGTTTCTGTGCTGTATAGTAGCAGTAGTTCTAAAGAAGTCGATGTGGAAAACTCAAAAGCCGATGCTATAACTTCAAGTGACAGCATTCCACTTTTAGTTGGCAAGGAAACACCTGTTGGATATCCTCTTATAGAGAAAGCAGCTGCGCGGTGCAATTGTAAGTTTATCTTATGATAGAATACCATTTTATGATGTACACTAGTGTGTGATGAAATAATGGGGGAAAAAAAAAATCCCTCCTTTTGTTTTGTTCTCTCTTCTCATTTGGGAACCAAGCAAGGGTAGGGAAATTATCAACGCTCTCCTCTCTCTCATTTTCGTTTCAAGCCAAACATAGCATTATCATATGAGCTTTTCTTCTTTGATTATCTTGTTATCAATATTTACCTATTTTTTTCTTTGCTTATCATGCCGTTTTAGTGAATGAAGCTAATAGGCGGAAGATTGCTGGCTGGACAATCATGCTTACATGTATCGGAGTGCTTGTACTAACCTCTGCAGCTTCAAGCGTGAGCCTTTATAGGTGGGTGGTCTACTTTTACGGTGATAGATTTTGGGATTGGCTTTGTGAGAAAGAGTGTATTGTGTATTAAAATTGATGCTTTAATGTGATAAAAAAGGCCAATGGAAGCATGGAATGTTACCTTTAGGCTACGCTTGCACACCGTAGTAGACCGAACAAGAATTTATGCATAAAATTTGAGTTGATAGTACTTGGTAGATAATATTTAATTGGATTAAAGTGGAGTGCATTTATAAGTTTTCCATTCAATATCATATCTGGCCTAAATCCACCTCCTTTCTCCATATTATGTTATCTGGTAAGCTTAAGGAAGATGGTAAATAATGTTTTTATCCAGCCTACTACTATCTACATAACATGTCTACTCCAATTTCATACTTAATTCCCATTATGGTCTAATTCGATGTACCAAACACAACCTTAGAGCATTAATTTATGTAGCATGCAATATTTTCTTTACTAAACATTTCTGAACCTAGATTCTTTTATATAAACCATGTTCTAAGTCTCTGTTCTTCAATTATTACCAGCTCCATTCGATTTACACTGTGTGGAATCGGTGGCATTCTCCTTTTATCTGGTCTAGTATTGCTCACCTGGATCGACCAAGATGATGCAAGGCATAACTTTGGGCACTCGGGAGGTATTCTTTCTTGATGTACTAGTAATCATGATTTTGATGAGTATGTTGTAGCTTTATAGTACAATAGCACTAATTTCATAAATCTATAACATGTTTGGTAAGGTGGATTAGATTAACAAACCAAAAAAACTTAGATCTAGTTTATTGCAATGTCTACTCCTATCCATTACTGCGTGGTGAACAACTTACTGATGTTTTATGAGGTGGAATTGATAGTAGTCGACAATATTGGGGGAGAGAAAGAAGCTAACATCTTGTTCATTGTATTGTACAATTCTATCGAGTATTGTGTAACAAACATGTGTTAGTGTCCCCGCCATGATCACACATTTGATTGACTCTTTACTCTTAAGCTGTTGGATTTTGGGTAGTAACTTCCTGCATAGGACCGTTTATGTCTGCTTTGCATGATGCATCGGCTCTTGAATTTAGTGAGAAACACTTTCGATTATAAACATTTCTAGGAATATGTACGAAAATTGTTGGGATTTCTTTGAATGATGATCAGCTTGTTCTCTGTTTAGGTTTCATTTGCCCATGTGTTCCGCTGCTACCGATCGCCTGCATTCTCATCAATGTCTACTTATTGATTAATCTCGGGTGAGCATGTAGTCAGTTTATCACCTGTTAGATTAATCACATGTTCCTTCTGACATTATTAATATAGTCCCGTTTATTAGCCTGACGAAAAATCTGTTTCCACACGTTCACATTTATATGTTTACTGTTCCTAAAGGCAGAGCTAACATGCTCTGAATCGTGCTGTCGATAGATTATTTTACATGCTCATGTCATGGTTATAGCAGACATGTAAATCGTCTTGAGTTACTCTTTTTCCAATAGCTTCTCATAACAATGATTTCTGCATATTTAGCTTTGGGATTGCTCTTACGTGTTTCTATCTATCCGAAAATACAGAGGCTCTACTTGGACCCGTGTATCAATATGGTTAGCCATAGGAGCAATAGTTTATCTTTTCTACGGCCGGAAGCACAGCTCATTGCGAGATGCAGTTTATGTTCCTGTAGCCCATGTTGACGAAATCTACCAAAGCTCAAGAATTTCTCTGTCGTAATTCTTTATAAACATTCGGGTAGAAACATATCCAAGTTCAGAATCATGACAAAGTCAAACTGTAGTAATTAGTTTTCTTATTCGATGAACGAACTGATGAAGTAGCCTGATCTTGGGCTGCCGGTTTGTGTGGATAAAGATACCATGTGTGTGTTTCATGTCTCAGAAACACTCGTATTTCTATTGTAATATGTGATCTATTACAATCTCGAAAGTGGATGAAGAAAGTGAAAATGAAAACTTGTAAATATTTATTTTTTTCGTGTCCAGTCGTCCTGTGACAATATAGTACTTTTGTAACAACATTGTAAATTATGCGTGATCTTGAAGTTGATTGAACTTTTAGGACCTTATATTCTGAACTTCAGCCATCGTGTTTTACATTTTCTTGTGTAATGCTTTTACCAAAAGAATCCATTTGATATGTTAAATTTGAGTTGAGATATGCGGTTGATCGTTGTCAGCATACTCGCCTAACTAATCCGATATTGGCATCTAGGAGTAGTGCTGCCATAAGAGAGTGCTGCAAGCCCTCTCTCACAGTTCAAAATTGATCGTCCAACTTCTTGCTCACCAAATGATTCATTGACACATTACTTTTAATTAACATGTCTAATTTTTCTCGACTGCTACTAGTATTTAAAAAGAGGTGTAAAATGATGGGTTAATAAATTATTGGGGGACAACATGGTGGACAACCAATTTTGGATAGTAAATTTCATCTCGTTAAATTTGACTCTCTTAATTACGAATGAATGAGGTTTCTTTTTAGTTTTGTTATTTTTTAAATATACATTAAAAATATTTATTTAAACTTCTTTTGTTTATAATCAAACTAGGGTGAATTAGACTGTAGGTCCTCAACCATTCTAGTTTGTTGCAATTTTGTCCTTATAATAGCATGTGGCATCCTTAACTCTTGTTAATTGATGCAGATGGTTCCTTTTGTCGACTTTTGTCTAAAGTTTCCATTAATGTTCTGTAACTTAAATAAATTAGTGAAGGAAAAATAGAATCACTACCCTGCTTCACTTACAACCAGTATCGCTACCCGCCATCCATCCCATCACCTTATAGTTTTCGCTTTCGAGGGAGGCGCAAAAATTCGGGAGAAAACCCCTCGATTTTTTGGAAACAACAAATTGTTTTTCTTCCTCATTTTTAATATACCGGGGTACTACCTGAGTGAATAAATGAAAGGTTGGAGATAACACGTGCTATAAAAATATAACTAGGACAAAGGTGCGACAAATTTGAAAGATTAGGGACCTATTGAAAAAATTTTGAAAATAGTTTTTTGCAATATTCTAACCGAAACATGCTTTTTATTTTGTTAAGATAATCAAACCATTACTGTGTACTCTAAAACCTACATAAAGTCCTTCACTTGCTAATCTTGCAACCAATCCCAGTAGCAGTAACCCACCGCCCTCCTCCGCCGTAATGGGCGGCGCTTCAAGGTTTGTGACACTACTCGCCCTACCCTTTCCCTCTCTCTTCCATCCTCTCCGTCCCTCCTCCTTCCTGCTCCGCCGTCGCCTAACCACCCTTCCCCTCCGCCCCCCCAGTCTCTCCACCACCAAATCCAAGTCCCAAACACCACTTATTCTTCCCTTCAACTGCACTCAACAACAGCACTTTCACTCCCAACCAGCTAATAATACCACATACTCACACAACTCTTCTCAACACCACAGCCACCCATGGCCAGAGTGGACCCATTTTATCAATACTATCTCTCTCTCCTCCACCCCAAATGGGCGGGGAGTTACTGTACCTATGAACCATGAAATCCTTCTTGAAGATGCTTTTGTTGTGTACGAGGAATTGTCGGAGGATTTCGTCCGTAACGCCGCCTCCTGCTTGGCTTTCGCTCGGGACCGCCCCAATCTTCTTGGGTTTGATTTCTTGCCTTTTATTTCTAAAATAAAATAAAATCAGAATTTGAAATCTTAAACAAGTTAAAAGAATTTGAAATTTTCCTCTGTACCTTTCTTGGGCGAGCTGCAATTTTGTAGCATAAAATACCCTTTTTTAAGTATATTTTTGTGTTTAATCTTTTTGGGAAAATGGAACAAGAAGAAGAAAATGTAACTGGATAAATAGTGTTATAGAATTTTTTTTCTAATTCAATCTGCTTCGAACTTTATTCCTCAGAATTTTTTGCTTCATATTGTGTTGTATCTTACTTGAGAACTGAGTTTTATTAATGGGAATTAGTAATTTCCCGAGTAAGTCATGAATGATGAATCAAAGTTGTGATATTTCAGTGCTGTAGTACTATATACTTTGAAGTTTGTGGCTGATTATCAAGCCAACATACTTTTATTTATGATCCACAAATTTCATTTTATGTAAATTGAATCGAAGATTGATAATGGCACTTCTTAATAGTTCTTTTTTTGTTTGATAGCAATTATCAGAGCGTAGAGTACTATATGGTGCTGTCGCCTGTACCGTGTGCTTGAGATTGTACCTTTCTTTACTTGAATGATGAACATTTCTTTTGAGTTTGACCCTTAAATTCGGATGATTTATTGATTAAATGCAGATTTCTTTCGAGAAGGGAAATTGAGGTGGTTGTATCAAATGGCACACCATTTCTGTTCAAGAGTGCGCTTGACATTGCAAGGAGAATTAGGGAGTTTTTGGGAACCGATGGAGGCATGGTAAGTCGAAGTGATACTGTTCTCTTTTAAAACTTAGATTTTTGCATTTGATTGATATGCTTTCTCCAAGTTACACAACATGAAGCGTTAGACTGTCAAATTTTGTATAGAGGAAAAGGTCGTCTTTTTGCGGCACGTTGAGCTAAACAATGACTTCTTAATGGATTTCTCAGAGCATTTTTTGCTAAATAAATAATTTAGAGTTACTTATTTGAAATTTAGGTAATAAATACTTTTTAACTTTTTTTACTTAAAAGTAATTAAAGTAATGCTTAGAACAAAAGTTTTACCCTTTTTCTTTTTTGAAGCTTAGTCTATCATGGTTTTTTATATTTTTGGTACGAAACCCCAGCCTCTGCCAATTAGCTACTAGGCCATTGCTTGGCATTCCTTGCAGTAATAGTGGGGTTATAAATTATCTTTTGTGCCTTTTGGTTATGATGATGGATAACTGTAGGTAAACCTTAATTTGACGGGAAAATCCCTGTATGCAGAAAGGAAGAAGAAACAGAGGTGTCTTGCTAATAATTTTTTAATACAAATGCTCTGATGGTTCTTTTTTATGTAATATTACGTGCTTAATATAGGAATTGAGGCTGCATGTTGTGATTATTATTGACTATTCATGAATCTGATTTAGTTTCTAGCTGTGGATGCAACTTCCAAAACCTTCTAGAGATTGATAATGTTTATTGTTTTGAAATACTTTGGTGCTTTGCTAAATCCCCGGTTGATAATTAATTTTGCAGAATACAATATTGAAAATTAATTTACAGCAACAATCTATCCAAACATAAAGAAATGCAGTAACTAGCTCAAACTTGATGAGTTATGGGGCAGGAGACAAGAGCCAAAGAGATAACACAAATCACGTTCTTTTAAAAAAATTTGCAACATATAACGTATTATTTTTTTCTAGGTTGAAATTAGCGCTAATATTTATTCAATTTGTCCTCTTTCGGTATCAATTGCAACTGTTTTTTTCTGAACTCTAGGTCTTGGAATCTGATAAAGCAAGCATGGTTGATCTTATGAAGTATATCCTAAGTTATGCAATCAATCCATCTCTTTCATCCGAAAGAAATGGCCTCTACAGTAAGGAACTTGTGGAATTGTCTGTTCGGAATCTGTTGCATGAGCTGGGTAAGTTGGGCAGCGGACCTCCAAATATGAACGTGCCTGCTTCTGAAGAGCAGTTCTCAGGTGGCTATGGACAAACTTCAAGACCCCTTAAACAAAATATTGAAATGAAGAGAGGTGACTGGATATGTCCAAAGTATGTATATTTCATGTTGCATTCACCAATTCTTTGGGTTTCTTTTCATCTGTGCAGCATTGCTCGTGCCATTTTGCAGGCACTAAATAGATATGACTGTTTAAAGATGGGGAAGAATTTGTGTGCAATTCTCTTATGTTACTCGATTGTTATTTTAATAGAAAATGATTTAAAAAGGAATTGAAAGAAAATGTTTTCTATTCAAAGCTGTCAACCAACTCCCATGCAACCAAAAGAAAATGGTGAAGAATAAGATGAAGACGCATGCCTGGGGATGGATAGTTTAAAAGGAAAAGCAATGAACTTTTCCAAAATTTTGTAATGCCTGCCTTTGGTGAGAGTAAAAAAAAAAAAAAAAATCTTCAATTCACCTCTGTTACGAATATTGAATTCAAACCTACAAGTTTCTCAAGCGTAGTCGAAAGTATTTCTCAAATGTAGTTGAAAGTATTTGATGCGCACATTCTTGTATTCATGAAGTAGTCCACTTTGTGCCAATTCCCCACGCACGGGAGCATGCTTATTTAATATTGGATTTTCAAGAATTGGCAGTAGAATTATGGCAATAGAACTTTTCCTCATTTATTCAACTATGATCTATACTATTCAGGTGCAATTTTATGAACTTCGCAAGAAATGTTAAATGTCTTGAATGTGAAGGACCTATGCCAACAAGACAGCTGACTGGTGGGGAATGGGAGTGCCCTCAGTAAGCATTATCTTGTATTTTCTTTATGCTCAAGTGATTATGCTAATGAAAAAGAAGTATTGTATTACCATTTTCTGGGGTATGGCAGATTTTAACTTATATCTTCATTGCAGATGTGATTTCTTCAACTATGGGAGGAATTCAGTTTGCTTAAGATGCGACTGCAGACGACCTGGTGTGGCATTGTCCAACACTGGTGACACCAGATTGGGATCCGTGCGGCACTGGGATTTCACATCCAAAACCAACACAGATAGCCTGTTGGCTGAGAATGAAGAGAGAGCACAACGGTGGTTTAGTAAAAATTCTCAGATAAGTAATGTCTCTGATGGAGAAAATCTGTCTGTTGTTAGCACTTGGAACGCACCCTTGGAGAGGAGGCTGGCTAGGTCTCAAAATCAGACTATGGATAAGGGGTATCCTGAAGGTGCAAACAAGGCCCTTGATACATCAGTCAACCGTAGTTTGGACCAGATTCTTGGTTGCTCGTCTAGAGTTTCTGGAAGAGAAGATAGAGGCATCATTTCTCAACAAGGTGAGACAACAGATATCTCTCCTCCAACTCTTCAGTCGGGGTCTTCAAGTTATCGAAATTCCCAGGAAAGAAGTTCCAAGTACATTCCATTTGTTCCGTTACCTCCAGACATGTTTTCAAAGAAGGATCAAAATTCGGAGATACAGGATGGGGAAAAAGTTGGGACGGAAAGCTATGTATCAGACTCATCAGAGGTCAGTAATCAAAGCAGTTCAACTGTCGGCAGCGAGTCCCAGGGGGAGATTTTTCAGTTCTCGAAAAATTCAGCAAGTGAGACTGCTAGCCAGGGGAAAGAGAAAGAACAAGCTGATAAGTCAGAAACATGGTTTAAGAAGATAGCCGAGTTACATGATTCCAAAGATCTACCGAGTGCGATTTCAGACAAGGATTTCCCTGAGATTATGCCAATGCGCAAGGGAGAAAACCGATTTGTCGTTAGCAGGAAGAAAAATCATTCTTTGACTTCACCAGCATACAAAAGACAGGTAGCAGTGGATCAGGCAAATAATACTAATTTTGTCCCTTTTGTTCCATTCCCTCCTGACTACTTTGCTAGGAAGGACACACAGCAGCCGGATAGCGCTGATTCATCCACAAATTCTAGCAGTGAATCTTCTTCCTGTTCAACAGCCGAGAGCTTTTCTGAGAAGTTGGATGGGCGAAGATATAGTGTGTCAGACACACATACTATGTTGAGAAAAGTCGACCAACTGGCCAGTTCTGGTAATTCCGAACTTCCCTGTGATTATGTGGCTTCTCCCAGTGAAAACCCTAAACCGAACTCCTCAGATAGTCCGGCAAGTGATAATCAGAGGGATAAATATTCTGTGAAAGGGGATGTTCATCAGTTTTTCCAGCCGGGGGCCACAGGTACTCCCAAACCATCTGAAAATCATCAAGTTCGAACTGGTTGGACAGGTAAGAGCTTGGAGGGATCAGCCGTTAAGGAACCTGACCCTTTGGACATGTCGGAAGAGGCCAAAGCGGAGAGATGGTTCAGACGTGTGGCTCAGATAAAGAATATTTCTGAGCTGAGCCAGATCCCTGATGAAGACTTCCCATCAATAATGCCAATGCGGAAAGGAGTAAACAGATTCGTAGTGAGCAAGAGGAAGACACCACTCGAGAGGAGGCTAACATCTCAGCAGTATCGTAGAAATCTTCCGATTGTGAGATCTGATCCTCATACGGACAAGGAAAACAACAATAATTAACGAAAATGTTTTCTTATATTTTTCAATCTTCCCCTTCGATTTTGAGGAAATATATGTTCGAAAATTTCACTCGTCTAAGAAAATTAAGCATTTTCTCTGTGTATGTAAACTCAAAATTCAATGTATACACACTTTTGAACTAGTTTTACTGCTGCAGCGGAGATAGGTTGCATCTTTAATAACATCAATCATATTCATTTTCGTGCGCGGAATTCATTGTTGGAAGTTATTTAACATATTTAATAAGAAATTTACTATGAGTTAATAAGAACTATATTTTTCTTGTTCGTGTCTATGAATTTCAGCTTCTTTCATGGGCGTTCGTTAATCATAACGACCATGATTCACCAAGCTATCAATTCCTAGGTGAAGTGAGATTTTCTGCATCCATCTTCTAGGCCTTGACCTCTAAAGGAATAAAAAAAAAAAGTTAGTTCTGGTCAAATATATTTTCTAGTCATCGTCTCATTGAGATATCTAGCAAGCTCACCATCATATTCGACATCAGAGATTTTACAAAATCACTTTTCTAACTGACTCAAATTATATCGTCATAGATCTTGGGAGAAAGATGGTCTCTATCTTGAATTTGTAAGCCTAAACTGTTGTTCTTAAAATCTTGAGCTAGAACTGTTCAATGCAAATGGCAGACTGGCTTGCTTGCATAAACACCCCGTTCCCTGCAATAGAAAGCCACACGTATATTCCTTCTTCATCTATTTACATCCTCCTAAACCCACCTCCTTCGTTCTAGAACGACGCCTTACCCCCCTTGCCCCACTATAATAGTAGGCTCGTCGAGGGAGCTTTGATCTTTGCATTAGTTGGGACTGCGTCCATTCTTGGGGTTTGTACGAAAATGGCAGTTTCTTCGCCTTATTTTTACTGTAGACAACCGTCAATTTGCCTTCACGTGAATGTTAATGAAATATTCACACTTCTAAGTTTCTTTTAAAGGAAAATGTGAAAGATGACTCCTTTATAGAATCGTTGTTTGGTGTCCAAGTACTTGAGTTGGACAAAAGAAATTTTTTTGTCCAACTCTTAAAGGTGACATGGTTCTTGGACGATTTAAATTTCTTTATACCATTAATCAACACAATTTACGCGCGGATCTTTTCTGCATTTCAATAGAGAATACGAATATTTATTTAAGAGCATTGCTACTGGTGCATAATCTTGACATACGAATGTTTGATGTACACAAGATTATGTACCATGATCATATGGTTATTCATTCGTAATTCATTTGCTTATTATTAAGTACTTATTGGTAGAGTGTATAATTTTAAAGGAAATAAGTCGTATATTTGGCAAATGGTGATGTATGACTTTTTATTTTTATTTTCTCATAGTCGAACTCTTTATAACCTTTTCTTGGAAATAATTTTTTGTCTGTATATTTATCTTTGAATAATAAATTTCCAAACACATCTTGTTGTCTCAATATGGTCTTCCGCATGCTTGCAAAAAAGGCGTCGACGGTTATCCTCCTTGTTGCTAGAGGAAGGCTAAGGGAAAAAAATTTAAGGAGTATGTGCTAAATATGTGTAAAAGCATAACTCAAAATGGATAGGAGATACATAGGCTGTGGGGAGTATAAAAACTTTTTTTACAAAATAGATTATAATTTAGAGCTGCCCTTTCTTAAATTACATGATCTAATTGACGAGAATTTTTGGTCATTGACTATAATCGTGATACTGAAAAGGTAAATGAGATCCTCAGTAAAAATAAATTTAAGACCAAGACATTCATCATAATATTTTTCGATGCGATAATAGTGGTCGTGTCCGACTAACTTTCATTGGACACTCTCCCATTAATTTAAGTGTGAATTATACTTAAAAGCGTTTAAAACGGTAACTTTAGGGCAGACACATTTTCTACTAGAGTTTCACTGTGAACGACGTAATCAGGGAAGACTTTTTATATATGTTGATTTTGCGGAACGAGAATATTTTGTGTTCAATCTCTACCCGCTTGTCCAATTGTCCTCTCACTTTAGCTAATATCATTTTATTTAAAGTAAATTACATATTGTATCGATTTTTAAAAAAAGTCTATTTTTTAAAAAAAATAAAACTAAATGGTCTTGTGACTCTTGTCTACGAAAAGAAATCTTAAAAATAGTCCTCAAAACAGCCTTATACACACTCTTAGAAGTTGCATTTAGCATGGTATCCTCTATCTTCAAAGTCTTGAAAAGTCCTGTTGGTTATTGATGTTGCATGCTACAAACCTACTCAAGGAATTCCAATAATATTAACATATTTTTAAATAATTAATAAAGACTATCAACTTTCATTCCATGCCATCTAAAAATTTAAGAGTGATGCTACATATAACATAATTCTTACAGACAGACACTTAGCCATTTTTTATTATTTTTGCAAAATCAACAGAAAAAAGGCACCATACGAGTGCTGCTAGCGTAGCCTGTACATATTTCCTTTAATACACAAGGAAAAATCCGAGATTTAAATCGTAGAAGATGAGAAGTTCAATAAAACTTATAGGAATAAATAAATATGGTAGGGAGTTAGACGGGTTGGTATAATTAGGTCAAACTCGACGAATTCTTCTCTTGTTCTAACTACACTATTTTAGTCAGAGTGGAAATGATAATTTATCTATTTTAAATAAAAAAAAGTTGTTTATTTAGGTTTTTAATTGAAATAGTCCTTTTTATCTACAAATATTTTACTTGTTTATTTAGTTTTTCAAATATTTTATTACTTGTGTTGCCTGCTGCACACATTCAATGAATTCTCATAATTTATTCATCTAATTTAATTTTTACCCGGATGTTGATTTTCGAAGTTCCAATTGACCGAAGTATATGAAGACCCTTAAAACAAGGTTATTTAAACATCTCAAAAGAAAAATATATTTTATATTGTAACGTAGCCTTGTAAACTACCAATTTTTTTAATTTGGCAACTATATATGACTGAGAAAACCCTTTAAATAATTCGTCTATTATTAGTTATAAAATATTAGATTAAAACTAGTTTGGGCTCCATTTTGACGTGAATTTGGGAGTAAATGTATTTTGGAATAGCGATTTTTTTGGAGAATGTGCGGTTAAAAGATAAGAAAAAAATTTAAATTTACGTGTAATATTATTTTATGAAAAAAATATGTATTATATGTATGCAAACATCTAATGTATGATGAATGTACTAGAATCACGAA
>CAIGRK010053221.1:0-11075 GCA_903798315.1 Fraxinus greggii | reverse complement strand
AAAAAGAGAGTCAAGGGAAATGGAAAAAGAGAGTCGAGAAATGGAAAAGGTCCGGAATGCTCTCACTTCTATCAAAAGCAATGAAGGATCTAACTAAGAGTTCCCCCATAGATTCCCTTCAACGGGAAAACCCGTCAGATACAATTTTGAAAAGGAAATACATTATTCAACGAGTGAAATCGAAACAGCAAGCATGAATCGCATAATGAAAGCACCGCTCGCTTAAAGCTTGAATCCATGTCTCCTACTCTACTTCGTGAATGAAATGTCGAGATTCTGCTTTTGGCACCTGGCGAAGCCCCACTAGAAATTGATCTTGGACCACAAGTGAGAGCAACTCTTCTTGTGGAAATTCAATACCGTCATAGATGGTGCTTGATAATATTCCATTCTTTGAAAGCCAGTGTCTCGTATTGAAAAATGAATACTAGTTCAAAAATTAGCAGACAAGGGCTTTTGCTAAGCATAAGCCCTTTTTTCAGACATTTTTTCGATCCTTAATAGTCGACACAACATTTCTATTATTTCCAAGTCGCTTCTAGCGAAGCTTGCCGCCCATGATCTCTTTCCTTTGAAAAGTCATAACATATCTCTGATGAGACGTCTAACTTAAATTTTATTTGACAAGCTTTGAATCATCTAAACCAGATGTCAAATTAGTGGGACCCATTAGAGAAAATTTAAAATGGAGCTCAAGCAAAAAAGATCATATTTGGCTTGCAAATATTCGTATTTCATTGAAATTAAAATCAATATCAACAATTAATTTTAACAACATTCATCAAATTTTATCTTTTACAAAACTCTTTTTTATTTTAATCTTCACCAAACAGGGACATAAAGGGAAAACTAGGGTCATGCTTCCAAATCTTTCATCTAGGGCGAGATCGGCTTCCTAATTTTGAAAAATGAGGTTTTGACTCTCTAATCTATTAAAAAATATATGAGATTTGATCCTCATGTGATAGAAGTTTGTTAATTTAAGAGTTAAAAAGACAAAATTTCTTTAAAATTATTGTTATACCCTTACTTGGAACTAAATTTTCCTTTTTCCTTTTAATATTTAGTTCATTGCAAGGGTAAAAAAGTCGTTTAAAGGAAATTTTGACTTTTTTAATGGTCACAATTCTATCATTTGAATACATTGGGAAGTGAGAACCACTTTCATAAATTAGGGAGCCAATCCAACGTTAGCTGGAAGTTTGGGATGCTCAAATGAGCATTGCAAAAATTATGTAAATTAATGCACTGTAGAGGATCTGCGTTTGATTTGCTGTTTTAAAACCCTTTTCAAATTTTTAATTTTGCAAAATATTGAAATAGTGTTTTGGTTTGTTTGTTCGTGAAAATACATTTTCGAAAATAAGGTTAAATTTATAATATAAACTTGGAAAACTAGTGTTTAAATAATATTTTAAAAACTAAATAAAATTTAAAAAATATAACAAATATAATTTTAAAAAATTAAAATTCAAAAATGTAAATTCAAAAAATAAAACTGATAAATTTTAAAAAATAAAAATATGAAAAAAATAAATTCTAAGATTCTAAAAAATTAAAATCCTTAAAAACTAAAGATTATAAAAGGTTATAGAAAAATAAAATTTAAAAATTTAAAGTAGTTCTAGCTCTTAATAATTATTTACATAAAGTTTTTTTAAAAAAATTTAAATGAACACAAATAAATTTATTTTAAGTCCATGTATTGTTTTTTATTATAATTTTTTGTGAGAAAAATATTATTTAGTAATAGAAAATATATAAGACTTGATAATATATTAATGTATTTTTTTTTTTACTAAATAATCAAAATTAATGAATAAAGTGTAATAAAATAATTTTTCAAAATTTCAAAAGAGACTTGTTTTTTAATTTTTCATTTTGAGAAATAATTTTTCAAAATGACTAATCCAATGCGAACCAACGTCAAAAGTGAAACTAATGAAATGAAATGAAATGCATAAATTAAATTAATAATCTAAAAATATGGAACTGTAGCATTCAAGATGAGCACGTTAATCAGCAAAAATTTCTGTGGAAGAAAAAAAAAAAGAAAAGAAAAAGAAGTCCATTACTAGGGCTTATTTGGTTTCTTTCTTCGAAAATAAAATACCTCAAAATAGAAAACAGAATTTAAAACTCATAACTGAAAATCTAAACATAAACCAAATCGGCTTGAATTTCCATCACATCAGTTTCAGAGGTTACTATAGCAACGCCACACCCGTACCCATCGCCTCGTCTCTCTCTCTCTCTCATGCTTGAAAATACTCGCAGATTTTTAATCGATATATACTATCTATCGGCTTTATTTATATATAACAGGTAAACGCAATTATATATCTGTTATTTCTACAGTGCATAGTTGATAGAAATTGAAATAAAAATTGATGTGCGTAAGTTTTTTTTTGGGGGTGGTTTATGAGTTTGATGTGAATATGCATTGTTTAATTATTTGTTTGATTGAGCGAAGTATTGAATTTATATGAGGTTTTTGTTTATAGATTTCTGAGTTTTGAATATGGCAATGACATTCGTGAGAATCGGCGTCTAATGAGTTTGAATTTAAAATATGTTTCTCTTGCTTTTAACTCGTTTAATACAATTGAGGAGTAGTTATAGGGGAATAAATACTCCATTTAACTTGGATTTGATTCCCGTAAATGATTTGTGAAGTGGTGACAAGTCGTAAAATAGAGCCTTCTGGGCTTACGTTGCAATCAATTTGCCTTTATATGAGAAAAATGAGAAGTTTAGTGCTTATTGGTTGTTTACTTGAGTTAGATTTTGGACGTAAAACCCTAGCGTTGCTTGATTTTTGCTTTCCCATCAGTAAAATGAAAAACAAATTACTATCTTTTGCTTCTAAGACTATATAGCGGTTCTGATTTTATTATGCATGATCAAGGACCAAGATGCAACTATAAACTCAAATATTGCATGATTCTCTAATTTTGTAAAGGATGGGAGGGGGATGGGGCAAGAATGCCAAGTTTGGATATTCTGAGTGTCATGTTGTGTACGTTCTGTTACCACTGATGGAACATATGTTCTAAGGTTTGGAAATGTTTGAATGCATAAATACAACATGATGCAATATAGTGGTTTTAAACTGCAAATCTAAGTATCTGTTGATCGTTATCTACTTTTCCTCACACTTTAAGTGTTTCTTCATCACATGGATAGAAATATGAAATTGCTGCGGTTCATGTTCTGATAGGAAACAATTGGCTGCAAATTACATATAGAAAAATTAGTCGGTAATGCTCGTGACACCGAAATATAAGCAGAAAACATGTGTGACGGTGACACAAATTCAATTTGTGCTCTTAATTCTAGTTGACCTAAACAGAAAAATAGATATCATGATCTGTGATTGCACTTGTGCAGACACACAAAATAAGATTGACGGGTTATCTGAAGTACTTGCAAACTAAAAGAATACCTAGAATTTTGGAAAGCCTTATCCTTGTGCTCATACTAGATAGGGATAGCTGCAACCAGATAAAGGAGGAGTTGCTTACATCTATTGTAGAATTATTTTGAATTTCTTACACGAACACAGAAGAATAATCTTGACCTGAAATTGAGTGCTTTTGGCTACTGGCAGATATATATAGGAGAGAAAAGGGATGTGCTTTGACAATTTGAGGTATAAGAAAGATTTTCATCGGTAATGATTGGTAATTGGCAGCTGAAAGCAATTGTTCGTGTGTATGAACGAATGTCTACAGTCTGCAAATTTGGTTTTCAGTTCTTTTTCTTCCATTCCTCTCATTGAATATCTAAAGGGGTTTCAGTTGACATTAGTATATCATATAAGAAAAATTCTGGAACAGGTAATCCAATCAACTAGTTGGACAAATGTGAGTACAAATCTAGGTTTTTCATGCTTAAGCCTGAGTTCTTGCCGTTGATTATTCACAATTTGACCCTCGCCATAGTGTCATATGAACTACATAGTATGTTACTTCTAGAAAATTGCAATGGCTGGTAATTCAAAATGAGAATCTTGTTGTGTTGTTTACTGTATAATATTTCTCTCTTTTCTTTTCCAGGGCATCCCAGGAGTTGTAATCAAGATGAATAAAAGCTTGTTCTAGAAGAATTACTTTTTGCCTATTGTTCTGAAAAAATCCTGCAAAATGTCAGGGGTACTCGGTGTAAGTTCTTTCTTGTTTGCTTAGTGCGTAGTTCATTTATTATTTAAATGCCTGGTTACGTGCCTTGTTATTATCAAATGTTGGGATAATTTTGACAAAAGAAATCTTGAATTTGATTATTAGCCCTTGTTCCTGTACAACTGGACATTGGTTTTTAAACTCTGTATATGTATTTACAGTTGATTAGATGGAAAAAGTTGATTGCTTTTGTAACGCATTCATGTATTCCATTTTTGAATTTTTCTAGATGCAATCAGCATTGAATGGATCGAATTCAAATCTTCCAGATAGTACGGGAAGAGCTTTTGCCACATCCTTTTCTGCTCAGCCTGCTTCATCTGGTGCTGTTTTGAATCAGTCTGGTGGTATGCAGCATAAAACTTGCTTGAGTAATGAACATTTCTACTTAATGAGGATATATAAGGTGAATAATTAGTACAATAATTTTTTTCTGATCTAAAGGAACCATCCAAGGGCCAAACTATATTCATGGGAACTTCAATATATCAAACATGCCCGGGTCATTTGCATCAAGAAATTCAACAAATATAGGCGGTCTTCCCAATAGTGTTCAACCGGCTGCAGGGAATGTATCTAATGGGCGATTTGCAATGAATAGTATTCCCACCGCACTTTCTCAGGTATAACGATACAATTTGATGTAGGGTGAGGTCAATTCCCTCAAGTGCAGTCTCTTCAGTCTTCACTCTTAAACAAAGTGAAATTTTTGCATAATGTATGTTGACCTTATGATGCAGTTATCTCTTGGAAGTTCGCATGGACATGGTGGTGTTAACAACATTGGAGGTAAAAGTATTTGTAATTGTGTTCATTTAATTTGCATAAAGATGCATTGCTCTGCATTGCTCTGCTCCTCCTCATGTGTAACTTCTGCAAGCATTTGATTCAGGACCAGGTGTGCTGCAAAATATTGGAAATAATGGACGAATAACGAACTCTGTGGGCAGTCTTAATGGCGGGGGTAATACTACAAGGGGTTTAAGCTCTGCTGGTTTTGCAAACATTCCTGCTCTTGCTTCTCGCTTAAATTTATCTGGTAACATATTTTCTAGATATGGTTTTCACATTGGTATATCTGAGTTGCTTGCAGAATGTCTGACTGTGGTGCCTGCGATGGCAATAAATTAAAAATAGAATATTTTTAAGCCCCCAACGTAGTGGCATCTTGACAGTAAAATTTTTCTTAATGACGTCAGTTTCCCATAGAAGATTGTAAAACCTTGAGTTCTTATGCGTGCTTGGTTGCATGTGCTAGCTTTTGTTACTCCACATGCTCTTGATACGCGTAATTTTTTATGTTCAATTTTAAACTAGTGCACATTTATTTCTTTTATTTGTAAGCAAGCATGTAGACATGGAAATTGTTGATCGAATCAAGACACCATATATGTACCAAATTCTTATGTAGACTCAGTGTTATTTAAGTGACATCTGGGTTTTTCAGCTCCACAGATGGTATCCATGCTAGGCAATTCATATTCCGCTGCTGGTGTGCCACTTTCCCAAAACCAATTTCAAGCTGGGAACAATCATTTTAGCTTTATGCAATTGCTAAATGACTCAAGTGCCCATGAAAATGCTACTTTTGATGTAAATGACTTTCCTCAGCTATCTGGGCGTCCGCCTTCTGCTGGTGGTTCTCAGGGGCAACTAGGTAAATTATATTTAGATTTATGTGTTGCTTCTGCCTAGCCCTATTATCATGGAGGATAGTTTTGCCTATCATGCAGGTTTGATGAAGCATAATATTGGATTCACCCAACATAACCAAGAATTCAGCATTCAGAATGAAGATTTTCCTGCTTTAACTGGATATAGAGGTACTTTCATGTTGTTTAGATAATGGATAAGTATGATGCTTATCTTCTGGAGATATCAAGATTAATATTATGGAATATTTCCTTGACATTACAACTAATATCAGAATAAGTTCAGTCTGTGCTTCCTTGCTTACTTGGACAGTTGCTTTAGTTTATTGGTGCGCCTAGATTATGCTCTGTTTCGAATTTTGAAATGCAACATTAATTGATGCATCTTTGTCTTCTTTCTCATGTGTATAACTGGGGAGATCAAAACCCATTCATTTCTAATTTTGAATTCTAATATGGAAAACCTGGCAGTTTGAATTCTTTTCAACAATTAACATCTGTCCTAATTTCAATGAAGCTTACCATTATTCATGTGGTTATTTCATTGTAGAAAGGATTAGTAGGAGTCTGGGAGCTTGCTCGATCGCTTTTGCTAGAAAAACTTTTTTATGAACCTGGCATATGATTGTGGCTCCAAAATTAAGCAAATGATACAGCAGTTGTGATAGTGGGTTGTTTAAGAAGCTTCAACTAGTGCTGCCTCCATCTCAATTTGAATATTTACATTTCCTTGCAGCACATACAATATAAATATCCGTTCTCCTGGAATATACTCTTATCTAATTATTATTTTCAAAATATTTCCCAGTTTTATACATAAAATAATCAAAGGCCCACACCATTTTGGCACATCCTACGATAAAATGGGAAATATACAAAAGACCCTTCTATGACTAAGATTTCAGTTTTGTTAATTCACATGAAGCACAACTGTCATATTTTTTGGTGGAGGGGAGGGGAGAGGTGGCGGTTCTGCTTCTTTAGATATATCCCAAATTAAATAACATAGTTTTACTTGGGTCATGTATTTAAGTAGGAGTTGATGACAGGTGGGTTTTGTTTACTTCCCCAAGTTGTCCTTTGATGGGTGATAACAAGTGATACATGGGTCATTCAAATCTCATATAAGGTTAGTATTATTATTTATGAATAATTGAAATGTCGGCTCTACTAGAATATACTCTTATCTAATTATTATTTCCAAACTATTTTACCAGTTATATACATAAAAAAAATCAAAGTTGGATATATGGTCCCACATTGAACATCCTGGGGATAATCCTAAAAGACACTTTGGCGTAGGACAATTCTATTACAAATAGGACATGGAATATTTGTTGTTTTAGGATTTTATTTCTTGTTTAGATTAGCACTTTTTATTTTTTTAGGTTTTAATTACTTATCTTTCTTAAGCTATTATGATTAATATATTATATTGCCTTTATATAAACAAAGCTTTTGTAATTTTTCAATGACCAATTCATAATAATAAAATCATTCTCTATAAAATTTCGAGTTGGTTCAACTTTATTCTTGTTTCAAGAATTTTAATTCCGCTCCAACACCAAAATTGGTATTGCAAGGTTTTGTTGATGGCTGATTGGTGATAGTGGCACGCATTCGAGATGGCAACAGGGTGGGTATGGGGCGTATAGGACATTTTCGTTCCCCGTCTCGTCGGGTATTTTTTTTTACCTTATCCCGTCTCCATACACATCCTTTTTATCGCCCCGTTTATTTTTTTGTTTATTTATTTATTTATTTTTTGCTTTATTTTTTTATATCTTTAGTTAGTAAATATTATTACTTTTTTCTAATTCTTTAAGAACAACTCATGCTCTCTTTAAAAATGATGATAATTTTTTTTTTTTTGATAAAAAACTTAAATTTGAAGTTAACTTTAAACGGGGTGGTGACCATGTTTTCCGTACTCGTCATGTACCCGCTTCGGGACAACGATTCTCGTCTCATCCCTACCACGTTTACTCGATTAGGCGGGTAATTCTCGCCCTATTTGGGGTGGGGTGCCACGGGTATCGAGTTGAAACGATTTTTTTGCCAACCCTAGCACGCATCCTCGTGACGGTAAGATTATTGCACTTTAGTCTAAAGTCTAGAACGAATGATGAATATATTCGATGATGTTTTGACAAATTGTAGATTTTGATTGCTATGAATGTTTGTCATTTTCTATGATACACATGGATACTTTTGTGCAATACTCGATTTTTCTAAAAAGTACCAATATGACGCAATGATTAAATTTCTTAAATTTCTTTATTTATAGTATAGCTTTAGTTTTATACTTAATAATAATTATTCTTGTTTAAATTTTCTAAATAATAATACCTATTTGTTATATTAGAACAATTTTGAGTTAAAAGCTATGAATACTTTGGCTAAAGAAAAATGAATGTGGTAGAGTATTCTTGTAGTGTTGATCCAACGCGAAGTGATACGTGACCATCCTAGTTGAAGCGTTTGTGTGTAGCATGAGTCATATCAACGAGTACAAAACACAGCAACAGTTGGCTAGAAATTTTCTAGGAGTCTAAGATAGGTTTGAATCCTCACAATTTGATGCAAAAATTTTGAAGATTTTTCATCTTCTTCAACCAAACTCAGGGATAAGTTCTAAGTGGGGGAGAATGATGTAGGAAAATTCCATTACAAATAAGACAATGAATTATTTCTTGTTTTAATAGGATTTTATTTTTTGTTTAGATTATGACTTTTTATTCGTTTAGGTTGTTGATTACTTTCTTTTAAGTTTTAATCACTTAACTTTCTTAAGCTATTAGGATTAAGAGGTTATTTTGCCTATATAGACCAAAGCTTTGTAATTTTTTCAATGACCAGTTCGCTAAAATAAAATTGTTCTCTACAAGTTTTTTAGCTAATTTAACTTAATTCTTGTTTCAAGAATTTCAATTTTACTTCAGCACCAAAATTGGTACCAGAGAAAGGTTTTGCTATTGACTGATTGATGATAGTGGCATGTATCCCGCGACGGCGATCAGAGCATTTCACCTTGGTCTAGAATTTGGAATGAAGGAAAGTTTGAAGATGTTGCTGATAGAATTATGCAGATTTGATTGTTATGAATGTTGATCGTTTTCTATGATGCAACGACAGGGATATGTATGTCTAATACGACACGTATTGGATAAGTCAATACACGATTTTTCTAAAAGTATCAATGCGATGACACGCTGATTAAAATTTCATTTGTATAATATAACTTTTATATTACACTTATTATTATTTTTTATTTAAGTCTTTTAAATAATGGTATTTATTTGTTATACGTAGAATAAATTTGAGTTAATACTATATATTACTACTTCTAAAGTAAAAATGATTATGGTAGAGTGTCGAAATCCAACACGACGTGACACGAATAGGATATGGATGTGCCAACCTAGTTAAAGTGTTCGTGCAGCACGGTTGTTTCTACGAGTCCAATACACAACAACAATTAGCTAGAAATTATTCTTGAGTACAAGCTAGGTTCGAATCGAATCCTTACAACACGATGCAGTAATTTTGGAAATTTTTCTTCGTGTTTATTTATTTTCTCTTCTTCAATCAAACTCGAGAACAAGTTTTTTTTCATGTGGGGGATATTGATATAGAATGATTCCTTTTCAAATAGGATATGGAATTATTTCTTGTTTTAATAGGATTTTATTTATTGTTTAGATTAGAACTTTTAATTTTTTTATGTTCTTGTTTACTTATTCTTTTAGATTGTAAGTACTTACCTTCCTTAAGCTATCAAGATTAAGAGATTACTTTGCCTATATAAATAAAGGCTTCATAATTTTTTCAGTGACCAGTTCATTACAATAAAATTATTTTCTACAAATTTTTGAGTTGGTTCTACTTTATTTTTGTTTCAAGAATTCAATTTCGCTTCCGCCCCACACTTCTACGAGTAAGAGTTCAATTTTATTTAATTTGCACATTTCATATATATTTACTTTGGGAGGGGGAGGTGGAATGCTGCACCTTTGGCGAAGTTTTTGAGATTCAAGTAGATGTACCCCAAATTAAACGTTACAGTTTTACCTTGGCTTAAGTATTTAACTAGGAATTGATGACAGGTAGGTTTTGTTTACTTCCCCGGTTTTGTCCTTTGATGAGTGATACCAAGTAATATGTGGGTCATGCAAATCTAATATAAGGTGCTGTGATTTTCGAATAATTGAAGAATGGTTTTATTTTCAAAGTCTGACATTAATTTGTGTATTTACTGATGTATACATAAGATAGAGCTGTGGAAAGCCAGCTTCAGTGAGCAGCTAGTGGATGGTGTGAAAAATCCGATTTCCAGAATAATTTGATTCCTATCAATGTCTGGTGGATTACTTAGGGTCATTACCTGCCTTGTTGCTGCTTTGTTGTGTTACCATAACAAAAGTAATACACATTGATGCTAATTTACTTTTTTATTTCCCTTTCATTTCGTCCTTGACACTCGTACTCATTCTGCTATATATTTATATTATGTTTTTAGTTTTTCGCGTGCCCTAGAATTATAATTACAGTCTTAATCCAGCAGGCAATGCTGAATTTCCTGTAAATGCACGCCAAAAGGAACAGCTTCATGCCAATGCTGAATTTCCTGTAAATGCACGCCAAAAGGAACAACTCCATGATAGTATGGCATCTTTAATGCAACCTCAGCAATTACCTGTAAGTTAAGAGTATTTGAAGATCCTCACTAGAATATTCATGAAAGTCCCTGTATGTGCTTAGTACCATCCGATATTATTACTTGCATTAATCTCCTAGGTGGGAAAGTCTTCTGGATTCAACTTTGGTGCACATTCATCTCATCATCCTCAGCAACAACATCGTGCTTCATCAATAAATGGCAGTGGACCTTCCTTTCTAACTGCAGGCAATCAAGATTTTCATTTTCATGGGCCTGAGGTACTGTCACCTGATGCTACGATGCTTGCTTTCACTATTGAGGTCTCATAGTCTGTTACTGCAGTCACATTGTTATTTTCTATCCGGCCTTTGTAATTTGTCAAATACCAACTTTTACAACCTTTCCTCACTGTGGATTCCATTGTTTGACTTCTACTGATTATGAAGATCGAGGATTCCAAAGATTCCATTGATATAAATATTATTTTACTTCAATGCCCAAAGCAGCAGGGTACCATCCTCTGGTTAGGACATATGAATGGTTAAATCTTAAATGCGATATTTTGATCCTTGTGCAGCAGTA
>CAIGRK010053219.1:0-17412 GCA_903798315.1 Fraxinus greggii | reverse complement strand
ACATTACTCGACTACTTCAACAAAACTAGACCATAGCCCAATAATATGAAACCGATTAATCAAAAGAAAGAGAAACACTTGCAATGTATTAAAGCTGATTTTATTGATTATTCTTTGTTGTATTGAGAAATTTTTTTCTCAAACATCATATTTTTTTTCTTTTTTCTTTTTTCTTCAGCTTTCGATATTTATTTTTCTGTCCAACCCTTGGTGTGACCGCAACTTTGCCATGGTCATCAACAAAAAATCTCGAGTTACTTTATGGTGTTCATGAATTATCACACAGTCCCGTATTGGTTGTCTTTCTCGATGATGCTCTTGGCTTGGTCTCCATCCATGCCAAGTGTGCTAGGCCATGTCATCCTTGTATAGAAATTTCATTACAAATCGAATGGAATTTTTAGCAAATTACAGAATAATAAAAAATGCACGATATTTTGAAAGTGATAATTATAATTATTAATGTATAATGCAACTCAAAAATAAACAAGCGAATAGGATAGGAATATTTACTGCGGCATTTTCCAGATACATAGGGAGGATAGTGAGAATGTGAAGACTATGTCTTTATATTTTCACACTAATTCTTTTGTTGTTGTGATGGCAAGAGCCTCTTATACCTTTTTAACCTTTTTAAGCAGATTTTGTGTGAAAATATAGGTGCTTGAATTAATCTTAAAGAATTTTTAGAATCATTGTGTGATTTTATAGATTTATTCTCGTGATTTTGATGGATTATATAAATAGTTTTTGGAGTTGTCTAGAATAAACAAGTCAAAATTTAAATTAATTTTATTTTGAAGGATGTTCTGAACTCTACGGTTTATGTAATTTTTAAGATTTGTGGATTCTAGTGGAATTCAGGAATTTAAATAGAATTCATAAAACATTAACATAATTCTATTTTATAGATTTTAAGGATTTCTTATGATTACTATTTTTCTTATGATTACGTTAAATAGTATAATTCCATATAGATAACTTAAAAAAGAAAAAAATTAATTATTTTTGCTTTAAAAATCATATATTTAACGTTTAATACCTGAAATTTTGTTCAAATAAATATTAAAAAAATATAAGTCCCTTTTATCTGAAAAATTTAACAAACCTACAATGTACGAAATTAAGCAAATAAATATCAACAAATTAAAAATCGATTCAATTTGAAAATAAAAACAATTTTCACTACAGCATTGAGGATTACTTAGAAAATTGTACCGAATATTATAAGATTAAAGACCCGTTTAGCTGTTGAATATAATTTTAAAAGACGAATGGACTATTTCATTTTTCATTCTTAATTTCTTATTTTTCACGAATGAAAATACGGTTCAAAATTTCGTTACAAACAAGAACTCAATTCCTCATTTCGTTTTCTCTCTCACTTCGAATTTCTGAATTAGAATCAAAAACGAGATATTTTTCTGCAATTTTTTTTTAATATTTGTTCACTTAAATTTAATTTTTATTGACGTTTATTAAATGTATAAATTATCGTGCTTTATAATTATAATTGTAGGCTTGAAATCCACTAAAATCTGAATGGTCCGAATGAAATTCTTAAAGATCTTGGTATTAATATTTGTGGACTAGAAACTGTTGGAAATTAGTTTAAAATATTGAAATTTGGTTAAGTGATAAAATCAGAAAATTGAAAAAAGTAACTTTCGTACCAATTTCGACCAAATATTCGAACTTGATCTGATGGTCAAATTACAAATGTAAATAGACCAGCTTATTCTACTCGTCAGTAGATCATCGANTTATCGTGCTTTATAATTATAATTGTAGGCTTGAAATCCACTAAAATCTGAATGGTCCGAATGAAATTCTTAAAGATCTTGGTATTAATATTTGTGGACTAGAAACTGTTGGAAATTAGTTTAAAATATTGAAATTTGGTTAAGTGATAAAATCAGAAAATTGAAAAAAGTAACTTTCGTACCAATTTCGACCAAATATTCGAACTTGATCTGATGGTCAAATTACAAATGTAAATAGACCAGCGTGTTCTACTCGTCGAGTAGATCGTCGTGGTATATTTGGAATCTCAAAACCAATTCCAGATGAATGAGAAATTGCTGTCCAAAGTTGGGAAGAAAATAGAGGAAGCTGTTTGAAATTTGACTAAGGCTGTTGCTAGCTTATGATTGGGTGTCGCTCGAGAGACAGGCCAACGACAAGCTAACAAAAAAGTCTCTATTTTTATCACTCGGGCGAGGCGATGGCGACAAAATAGTGACAGCGAATGGTGCGTCCTTTGGCAAGTGTTGTTGAGCTTGGGGCGTAGCATTTCATTTACTACCCCTCATCCTCTATGTATAGGACACATTGGACGTCCCTTTTGCATCTCATATCATATTTGCATTCGGCATTGCATTAAAACTCTTGCAAATTATTTTCAAATTCATTCAAAATCATTTTCATCTTTGTAGAGAGAAACTCCATTAAAAGTTCGCTGTAACTTGTGGTTTGAAGCATTTTTACCACAAGTTGAATCCGTTGTATCTTGGGAGACAAGTGCCGTGAACCGTGAACACCGTTACG
Organism: Fraxinus greggii; assembly: GCA_903798315.1. NCBI lineage: Eukaryota > Viridiplantae > Streptophyta > Magnoliopsida > Lamiales > Oleaceae > Fraxinus > Fraxinus greggii. The sequence continues at coordinate 14,865 of CAIGRK010053219.1, read as the reverse complement.
GGGTAATTTTGTTTTAATGAAAGAGTGAAAATCATTTGTCTCACGCTCCTGCGAATTAAACTTTTTTTGTTTGATTACATAAACAACAATTTCTCGCTATCATATACACCAGGAATAGTGTGTAAATTCTTTTGTTTTTGTTATGGCAAGAGTCTCTTACACCTTTTTATACTTTTTTTGTTTTTATGCAGATTTTGTGAGAAAGTGTAGGTGCTTGAAATCTTAAAGAATTTTTAGAATCATCATGTGATTTTATAGATTTATTCTTCTAATTTTGATGGATTATATAAACAGTTTTTAAGGTTTGTGGATTCTAATAGATTTCAGGAATTTAAATAGAATTCATAAGACATTGACGTAATTCTATTTTATGGATTTTAAGGATTTCTTTTGATTACGTTAAATAATATAATTCTACATAGATAACCTAAATGAGAAAAAAAATTAATTATTTTTGCTTGAATAATCATATATTTAATGTTTAATACTGAAACAAAAATAAGTCACTTTTATTGAAAAAATCAAAGGTGTGAAAAAAATAATTAAAAGTAAAGACGAAAAAAATGTGATGCATATATTGATTAAGCCACAAACACTTATTTGAGATAATTAGACATTTGACAAATAGTTAGTAATTTAGTTAATTTTTGAAGATTGAAGCAATAAAAAATAAAGAGAATCCTCTTTTGTTGAAGTGTTGAGCTGCAATTAGTAAAATCTAAGCAAACTAGTGAAGGTGAAGATTGGTATATAAATTCATCTTTAGATCACACATGGAAGATTTTGGCAATATAGTAAATGAGTTTTAAAGTTCTTGAGATTCATAAGGTTTTAAACTCTAACATGTTTGTCCAATACTAATCTTTTCATACGTATTTTTCTAGACTATTCGTAGATGTTTTCGACCCAAGGATTGGTTTGCAATTATTGCAATCACGACCATGGAAGAGGTGATCAGTGCAGAGGCTCATGGGAGGGGACTTGCTCTAAGATCAAATGTCTGCCATCGAAAGTCATTAAATATTTTTGTGAATTCAGTTAATTACTTGATCTAGCAAGCTATGTTGTTTGGCACAACTTTTGTTTTTTATTTTTGCTTTCTGTAGAAAGGCTTCCTCCATTTTTTTTTGAAAATTAATTTTTAAAATAACTTCCAATTTCTAAAGTGTTTTAAAATGAAATTATATTGAAATAACTTTCTCTAAAAGTTTTTCTAAATACCAAAAGCACTTTAATAAAATTAATCAAATGAATCTAAATGCAGCTGTTGGATCTCAATAGTTCATTTTGATCTTTCAAAAGTCATATCAAATGAGCACTTAGTCTTTACATTAATTTACTTATGCTTTATGTTAGCTTTGTAAAGATAAAATTGTGACCTTAATATGTATGGCACGATGTGTTTGATTTAATAATATTTTAACAGGCATATTTATTCAATAATTAAATGGATTAAGATAAAAAGTTTCGGAATACCATTAAATAAATTGCTATCATGAACAATATTATCAATCTCAACGTAATGAATAAATGACTACATTTCTTGTTTATCGAGAGAAAAAGAGCAGACCTCATTTCTAAGATTTTTGTACTCACTATCGACACATTAAATCTCAGTTTTCTCCATCTCTTAACCTAATTTTTGATAGTGGGATTGCTAAGATGACTTCGAAGCTCATCATGAAAATAAGAATGTGGAGATCAGTACGATTTCACAACAGCAAGCAAAAGAAAAGGTTTTGATAATTATTCACCAAAACTTGTTTCTACCTCTAGAATTCTCAATCACGTCCAACTTAATTACACACACTTAAATATTTGGTAGGGTAACTCCCCAACCAATTTATGCAGTTACAATGTCATCCCCTACATTTTTCTCGACAGCTTAACCTCCGTTTGGCAAATTTATTAAAAAGAAACGGTAGTGGTCATGTGAAATGTATGAATAATAATGAGTGTTATAAATATGTGTTTAAAACTAAGGGTAATTAGCAAAAAACGTCCTCGCCTTTCACTGTTATTGTGAAAAACGTCCTTACCTTTCATTTTTTTGGCATTTTCACCTTATTGCAACCTTTCGTTAAACAAAAGGTCCTTTTGATCCATTTCTCAATGAAAATATCCTCCTTTTAAATAAAACAAAAAGGAAAAGAAAAGCCTAATTACAAGCATAGCCCTAACTTTTTTTAAAAGCGCAAATGAATTCCAAATAAATTATTAAAAGGGTAATTAAGAAATAATGTACCTACATTTCACCTTTATTGCGAAAAACGTCCATATCTTTCATGTTTTTGGCATTTTCACCCTTACTTACATATTTAATTGTGCAAAACATCCTTTCCATTCATTTTCATCCAATTTCTCAATAAAAAACTATTTAATTTTGCTTACCCAACATAATTTTCTAGCTCCTCCTCCGCAAGCAATAACTTTCTCCGGGGAATTTGACCGAGTATGTTGGAGTTTTACAAACTAATTGCACCACATCTCATCTTCGTCGAAAGAGTATTCAGCTGCCTACAATTAGTTATGATATATTCTTTTAACCAATTATATATAGATAGCAAATTGTGCTGCCATATCGATTGATGCTAAGAGCCTGTTTGAGTCTCTTTTTGTCTAAAATGCATTTTGAAATAGTATTTTGATGGAGAATGTGTGGTTAAAAAATAATGAAAAGTTTTGGATTTATGTGAAATATTATTTTATTGAAAAATGTATGGTTAAAATAAGAGAGAGAAAAATGTATTTTGAAAATAATGTGAACCAAATAAGGGCTAAATGCTCTAATTTTATTCGAGTATATATAGGGTTGTAAATGGATAGGATCTGCCCATATCCTATTCGATCCGATAACTGATTGTTAAATATATATCTAATTTGCTATGTTATTAGATACTTGATCCAATAATTCAATCCGAAATTTAAAAAAAAAAAAATAGAAAGACAAAAATCAATGTTGAAATTAACTTATTATTTAGGCTCTTGTTATAACCCACTGAGGCCCAAATGGTAAAAAGTTCAAGCAATGGCCTATCCCCTATTTATAACTTATTCCCTTAGCGCTTTTTTCCCCCATATGAAAATTGATGTGGGATGGGCTTATGAGTTTTAAAAAAGCAAAAGGAAATCCCCTACAAACAATTCATAGTGTACAAGTAGATAGACTTTCTTATTATTATTTTTTATGTTTAGAATTTGATGAATTTTTTATTCGAAATTTCTTTATTTTTTATCGTTTATTTATTTTAGTGAAAAATAACACGAGATAAAAATATTTAATCGGCTCAACTATTTATAACAAATCGGATCAAGTTGTTACCGGATTGACATATATCCATATTTGCTCCATTTATTTAATAGATTATCGGATTCGGATCTTAATCGAATTATCGAACTAAGACCATAAATTCATCTGCCATTAATTTCATCGAATCCAGATCAAAATTCAATCAATTGACAGCCATGTGTATATATCCTATTTATTTAGACTAATGAAAAGTTCAAGTGACGTTCATTGATATGATATTTTAAATGAAACTCATCTTTTTTACATTTAAGATGATGTATCAATTGATGTCACTTAATTGATAGTTAATCGGTAGTCTAAATAGATAGCATTATTCTACTCAAAAAATAAACACTAAGTCAATGTTTGGTAGATATTAAAATTAGATTTTTAGTAGATTTTAATAAAAAAATGATGAGATATGTGATTAAAAAATTGAGAATCTCATATAATGTGTGATTAAAATTAATTATTGACATTGAATTTAGATTTTAGTTGAATTTTAATCCAAATCAAAATAGGTTCTTTGAAATGGTTGGAATTGTTACAAACTACGTGGGCCCATTACCCAAATTGAAGCTCATTACTTTATATCCCGAAGTATTGATATTTTAAATTCAATCCATGACTCCCTTTTTTTTTTTCGCCACTTGGCAAATCTAATCAAATATTCCCTCCACATGGGAATCTTCAAATGAAATATGCGGAAGAAAAAACGCAATATCTTCCTCATGGCATGCATGGCATCTTCTTCAATATCCAATTTAGCCTAACTGTTTGACATTTCAACCAAAAAAGAAAAATCCTTTACGTACTTATCCGAATGAACCAAGTTGTGTACGCGCGTGTGCGTGCGTGCGTGCGTGCATGTGAGAGAGAGAGAGAGAGAGAGAGAGACCCACAATAAGATAATTCCAGATAACTGGATAAGATCCATTCTCTCTTTATATAAATTTGTACGTCCCTACAAAGATATTTGGTCAAAGAAGATGTAGGATGAGGCTAAAATTAATTGATATCCCCTGTCCTGTAATTGAAAGGTTTGAACGTTGTTTAATTAATATTCGGTGACTTTGTGATTAATAGATTATTTCTTTTTTAAATGAAACAGTTAACTAATATTAATATCAATCAGAATATATGGATTCAAGTTGCTCATAAACTGCACTCTACGTATTATCGAATTACTGTCACATTTTTCAATTAACTAAAATACGTTTCAATTTCCTTAAAACACACACACACACACACATATATATGTCACACAAACCGCTTACAAACGGCATTATTCATTTAAATATTTTAAGCTCTAATACAGATCATATAGGCTAAGGGTGTTAAGTGGGACGAGCCGATAGCGAGTCGAGTTGCGGGCGTGAATCAAACAGTAAAATACTCAAGTGAGCCTCTTTCATGAGCTGGTTGGCTTGCGAGCTTGCTCATAAATTGTTAGAAAACTTAATTTTCACAATAAAAAAATTGAAGAGCTGCGAACGCCTTGGGAGCTAGCTCGACCTGCACGGTATTTTGAGTCGAATTCGATGGTGGCCATTGAACGAGTGAACTTGGATTGCGAGCTTGCTTATAAATTGTGAGTGAAATTTAAAGAGCTGCGAACATCTTGCAAGTCGGCTGGCACGATAGGCTGATTCAAATTCGAAGGGAACAATTGAACGAGTCAACTCGACCCATTTTATAGTCTTGCATGTTTAATTATGGAAGTGGAGTTGTACATTGGACATGGACGAATACAATCTTTATGGGGAGGTGGGCCTATAAATAATAGTGACCATTTCATTTCATTGAATACTGATAACTTCACGTGCTCAATCGCTATATATCACTTCTTCAGTTTGTGCTTTCTCACAATCCTATTTCAAGATTTTTTGTTTCCGTGTCGGTTAGGTCGTTTAAGGAAAGGCAATCTAAATCTCAATCAATATATCCCAGGTAGTTTTGTTCGTTGGTTGATAGAGAAAGCATAATATTAAGGATATATGGAGAAGGCAAAGCAAGCAGCGAGTGGTTCATCTTCGTACGTTACTATGGATGATCTCTTTGGTCCCCAAATCTCTCCAAAATCTTCATCCTCATCCACTACCCTCTTTGGATCTATTTTTGGTCCACCCTCCACGGTATTGTTTTCTTGTTCTTGCCTTCATTTGTTGCATGTTTTATTTAACATTAGACGATTTCTCTTACATTTACAAGATAAATATTTCACGTGTCACCCTACATGTGGTTACTTGTGGAATTTGCAAGTAAGAGTATCGTATTTGTTAACCATGTTAGATTAATTACATATAGTTTCCTAGTAATCTTAGAGCTTAAATATGGTTAGTTTTAACATAAAATGTGGCTATGCCTAAGCCTAAATTAGTTTGCCAATACTTATGAAACAAAGCCTTCCAATCTCGTTGGAATAAGGAGTCTCAAAGTCAAGACTGCTAAATTCGGTGTCTGTCTTTTGAATCACCCCTGGAATTTTTGCTGTTCATCAAAGTTTTCATCATTAGATCATGTTCTATGTTTATCTTACATTTTAATAAGATAGAGATATGTTTCTGTAAACTTGCTTGAAAGAGATATGGAGTAATTTTTTTAATTTTTATCGATAGGTACTCGGGAAAACCCCCTCTCATTCCGATGCTATAGGCTCATCAAGAAAGAAAGATTTCGAACCTGAACAGGGAACTTCAGGTTTGACATGATGATTAACAGTCAGTTCTTTTCCATCAGTAGTCAAGCAGTTTCTAGGCTTGCTGAAGATATTCTTTAAGTTAAATTGTTTATAACTTATCTGAAGCTAATATAATTAAGAAATTTGTTCCTTTTCCCCAGATTATATGGTCCAGAAAAGCGGGGGAGAATTCAAGAAAGACATGAATTCAATTGATGAGAATGGAACAAATATCAAACCGTGTTACTTTAACTCTTCCATATATTATGGCGGCCAACAAATGTATTCTCCAACCAGCCAGAATAACAATTCTAAGAATATTGTAAGTACTGTGTAAAATATCCGTGAATCTTTAGAATTTTGTTCAGTGTAGTTTATCTTTTCTTTGTTTCATCAGTTCAAGAAAGATGGAGGAGATGTCGATTCAAATGAAAATGACACTCACATGGCCTCCAGAGGGAATTGGTGGCAGGGTAAGACTGGTGTCTGAGTTAATAATACCAACATCTTATTAAGTTTAATTCTAATTTGTGAGAACTAAAACTTCTTACTCCAATATTTATCTGCAGGATCTCTATATTACTAATACCTTCCTTTACTATTGCAAATTCTGCTATAAAAGTGCGGGTATTTAAATAAGAAATTTATTATACGTTTTTCTGAGCATTTTCCCTACTCTCAATACTGTCTTTTACTCCTGTCATGCTGTAACATTTTGGGTTGAGTTGTTAACTTTCTTTGCTAATTTTGCAGGGTTATGAGACTCTTTTAACTTCTACATCAAGGAATAACATGTGACAGTGTGAACATTGCAACATTTTACTTCCCTTTTTTACCATTTTGTCTATCTTGTTTCCGTAAATGAATTTGGCAAGTTTTGTACATGAAATGATCAATCATTTAGGAAAAACTGGGCTTCTCTATGTTCTTTTTGCACTACACTGCCTTTATATGTCCAACTTAAAGCAGAAATTATATATATATTTTTTTATCCAGTTGCAATAATAATCTTTATTGTCCTTAAGTTGATCCGAAGACGGGTAGCTATAGAGAGTCTCAACATCTCCGTCCAGATCTCTTCTATAATGCGTACCAAATGTATTCTTAGTGCATGTTTGTTATGTTAGTTTTGTCTTTCCTGACAACATTTGATGTGCTTGGTTTGTTGCACGAGGTTAGCTTTTTTTCACGACAATCAGAAATAGTTACAGAAAACATTTCATGAGGTCGTCGAGTTGAGTGTGCTCCCTACAAGCAACCGTCTTGTAGATGCTGGGTTGAAAATGGCAAGCATAATGTCCAATTTGAAATTCAAAAAGCAGACCAAGATGTTCACTATTTATTCTACACTGGATCAGACATTACATTTTTCATGTTATTACATATTTGACATATGAGACTATACCTGCACGGGTACAGTGCTAGCAATCTTCGGTCTTCGGGACTTCAAGGCAGTGTATACGCTGCAAAAAAAGGAAGAACTATGTCAAAAAATGGAACAAAGCAGCAGAAAGAATTGAATACGTGTTTAGCACGCACTACGAACAGGACAAGATTTTAATAAAATGCTACAAATGACTTACCCCCACACTTATAACCCACAGGGCGATCAGCAAGGTTGCATCGTTTGGGAATTGTTATGGCAATTTCTGGGTTGACACCAGAACTTTTAGCAGTATCAGAGAGCATAACAGCGCAAAGGCATTTGGGGTTCCGTCCCAAAGTCTTCACCTGAGCGCAGCATTTGCTGGAAACAGGAGCATTCGCATCCTGCGCTGCAGATGCACATGGAATAAGTTTCATAGCTTCCATGTTGGGGTTTGCTTTCCCGCATTCACCATCTCCATATGCTCCCTTGAAGCTGACAATTGCCAGAACAGTGAGGACTCCCACGATGTAAAACAACTTCTTCATTTCCATTTTCGTTTGATTTCTCCACTTAAGATGCAGAAACTTCGTTGGGTTTTATATTGATCGTGGAGCTTAACAGGAGTCGGGAGCTGACTCGAAATCCATTATAAACTTGTAATGGAGAAAGCACAAATGGAGACTCCAATTTTGTATTGCTGCACTAAGCAACTAAAAGTTCAATTGCAGTGGAGGATGAAATTCGACTACTTGTGCAAACTTTGTTTTATCTTTATATGCAGTCAGAATTTAGAATCGTCATCTCACCAACCCCAACAACAATTTCTTATAATTAGTAGTGCGTGCTGTCTACCCAACCAAAAATAAAATGGATAATAAAAAAAAACTCTGAGTTCTGATACATGTTAACTTAAGATTAAGGTATAATTGGGTGTTAATCTCCTCCATTTCAATCCCATGCATCTATTAGTTACTTTGATCATGATCGCAATCTTAAATCTTTTGATCCAGCCGTGTTGCTTTAACAGAGCCGTTTGGGTTTATTCCATATCGAAGTCAACCTAGAAATGTAGACCCAGTCGTGATGGGCCAGCATAAGCTGGGTTTGCACTCGTAAATTTGCTAGGCGTGCTCATGTCTAAAAAATTATGTATTTCGTACAACCCATGCTAGGCAGTGCAAGAGCTACCAACTTTTTCAGTTATTTTCTGCAGTTGTTTTTCTTTTTGAAAATAGGCCCGTCCGGCAAATCCCAGGCAAGCAAAGGTCTACAACAGTCAAGCCCAGCACAGGCCTAATTGTAAGGGGAGGCTGGCCTGTGGCAAGGCCTGCAACAAGTCAGGCTAATAACATGCCACACTGTCTGGGTCTTAAAGCATGACACAACGCTAAGAAAGTCAAAGTTAATGCGATCAGAAAACCTTTGATATATTCTACTTGAATAATGCTATTTAGCACCGATCTAGATAGCGAAAGAAGTCTATCTATAATTGTCTTATAAATCAAAATGCATCCCAACTTTATTGGATAATTAAAGGTAGACTCTCACTACACCTCAAACTAGTGCTAAGCAACACTAAACTAAATAGCATTACCCATTCTGATTCTGAAACATGTGATGAACGCACCCATGCTACCATGGGGAAATGAGTACTGCCTTACAATGGTTTGGAAGTCTTTTTCTGTAAGTGCTAAATTTAACTAAATTGGCATAATCACTCGAAATCAAGATAGAAATGGCCACTCAGAATCTTAATAATGAAAGAAATCTGCTTTGCCATGTATGATGTTGTCCTAAACAAATTGGCATTCCATAAAACGATCAAGAAAATACAACAATGGCTCATTAATACATCAAGGAACATGTATGTAATCCATGTAATACAGATTTTTTTTGGACAACTTCTCTGTAAGGAACCAATATACTTTTGTGATTTTCTCACTTTCCACCTAAAAGAAACCTAGAGTTAACTTATACAAGGCTAAGGATTTTACCGCTCTATGCGATGTGATCTAGACTCCCTTTGTGTGGAATATGGTTCCTTCCCTTCGATGCTCAAACGAGATGTCCCTTCGTTACATCTGTTAGAAGTAGAACCCGTGCCTTCAAGAATACTGCCAGAACTTTTCACCTTTGCATCACCACCAAGATAATTAGTCAAGACTCTTTTAACCCCTAAGCCACGACGTGGATGTTTGTTACAATTTCCACTGAGAAATGGAGTTCTCTCCCCTCTTGCAGGGCTTATCAGTGGCGCAGGGGAAAAGCTAGGTGTGGCAGATGCAGATCTGTAGGGGGTGCCTGAGACTGGCACCGAATACGGATTTGAGACCCTTTTGTGAGCTACACTGACTTTAGGTACTGAAGAGAGTTTATCAGACTTGGTCAGGTCATCCACGTAAAGTAGATCATCAATACGTGCCACAATATTGAACGCCAGACTTTCCAAGACCCTTGAATAGCTCTCCAAAATGGACTTCCCGACATCCTAGAGAGTTTTCAAAGTAGTCAATTATTTTAATGATAAAATACGGTAAAAGAAGGCATTTCAATGAATAGAATATTTAGTAGAAGTCGGTAGTGGTATATTACCTTGTTGCACTGCATTTTGCTTGCGTCCAATGTTGTTTGTGTTAAGCCTGGGAACCGTTGCTTCAAGCATAGCAGGAGACTTTCAGCTCTTTCTGCAAGCAATTCCCTCTTATCTCCATCTATCATAAGATCCTTGACCATCTCCCAAGAAGATTTGGCAGTAGAACGGTTTGGATTAGCAGGGGGTCTCTGGTGAAGCCTTCTACGCCATACATATATTGATGCCTCCACGCGGTTCGCTATCTCTAAAGCAACATGTTCAGACGATAGATCAAGGCAATCAAGCAAGCACTCCGATGAGAAATGTTCTGAAGTGATGTACCGATAGATGATATCCCCTAAGCAGGCTCTCCCATTCTAGAATTTAAAAAGAGCATTTATGGTGTAAATTAACATCATATTGTGATACATATAGGACTAAAAATAACGTGAATTCTTGCGAATCCTATATCTGTCAAAGGATAGCAAAGTACGAATATTGCCAAAGAGTATTTATGGTGTAAATTAACATCATGTTGTGATACATAGTGGACTAAAAATAACGTGAATTCTGGCAATTCCTATTTCTGTCAAAGGATAGTAAAGTACGAATATTGCCAAAGACTTCATATGAATTATAACAGCTTCGGTATATGCCTTGACAGATTTAATCTTGCTTTTAGAAACGGTCTTGATCGTAAGATATAAAGGAAAAAGTGGCAGGAACGAGTTTTTATTTTTAATTAATGAAGAACTTAAAAGAACTACACACAAAAAAATTTGAAGCCAAAAGCATTGTAACTAAGAGCTTTTTGTAGGAATAGCAACATAGTAGCAATACAGAACTGGTAGCCGTAACTGCATTTGAAGCACGATCATCAATATAGTGAAAAATATGAAAAAAGAAAGCCTAAATTCGAGGATGTCGAACCTTTGGAAGAGTTTCTAAGTATGATTCTGGAACTTCCATCTCTGCCAAGGCAATGCTGTTAATAGACATAGCAGCTTTAAGAATCTGACTTGTGCATTCACGCTTGTGGTTTAACTGCTTTCTTGTGTTCTCAGGAAGACCGTCGGAAGGGACACGTGGTACAGGTAGCCACCATTTGTCCTCCTGCCTCTGAATGGATTTGTGAATTGAGGCTGATACATCAGCCTCTGGTGCTATTATGCCTTGGTCAACGTACCAAAATTCTGTATGAGTAAAACCATCTAGGATTTCCTGAAAGATCAGAATATACCGCATTAGAGGGAGATTCAGACTAGAAAAGAAGTGCCAAAAAGCACACAAATTTAACACTCACGAGTAGCAAGTTGTCAAGTTTGCGAAGAGCTGGGAGATTAATAAATAGATCCGATCTTGAACGGCAAGTCATCACCTGAAAAGAGAGGAGGAAATTATGGTTTTCTTAGACATTAGACAATAATTTTAGTTATATATAAATCAAGTTCATTATCACTATTCTTTAAGCCAGTGCTATGCACATATTTCAATTCAAGTTCCATAATAATAGGGAATGAATTAGAGAGTCAAGGATCAAATTAAATGGTGAAAGTGAAGTAAACATATGATAAAGGATCAAAATCAAGGGTGAAAGTGAAGTGAACTTAGGAAGTGTGCAACAATTGGACATAAAGCCCTGACTTTTAAACCCTTCAAATGAAGCATACCTCCAGTGAAGACAACAATAACATGAATACATGAAGCAAAGATTTATTGAAACATTCTATTGGTAGTGGATTTTGAAGACATGAAAACTACCTCAAGCTTACTGCCATCAGGAAATGTTTGCCACGAGGGTTTCAATTCAACTATGTGATCACTTACACAGAGAAGCCATTCCATCTCTCTTCTCCACATCGATTTCTTTGCAGAAGGCAATGGTTCCAACCTCCACAATTGTCCAAATATAGTGGCTATACAATAAGGTTTCAAATTAAGTCATTAAATCATAGCACACAACCCCAGAGGATTAATTGTAAACCTTAGAATGACAAAAAATAAAAAGTTGGAATAATCTTAATCAACTTGACACAGAAATTGACTCATTCAAGTCGAAAATCAAAAGAGTCTCGTCTAAGGATAAAGATTAAAGCTATTTATAAAGCTGGATAAAGTGCAGGAGTTAATTATACCAGATAGATTGGTGATGGCATTCGAAATCGCCAATGCTGAGCTAACCCCTTTACCACTTCCAGACATGTCCTCACCAAGCAACAATTTTGCAAACCTCTCTCTCATCATCTCCGTTTCTATTCAATTCCATCAGAGACTCAACTCAGAAGGGTAATTTTAGGCAAAAGATCAACAAATTAACCACTAAATTGCATTTCATTTCTTTCATTTTCCTCTTTTCCATGGGGGGAACAAGGGGTACAGATACCCAAATTTGTTTGCCGATGGGCTAGAAGTCAAATCATTTGACCAACGAAAGCAGAAATTCAAAGACCTCAATAAAAGAAAAGAAATTTACCAGACAGTTTAGAACCCTGCTTCTTTAAATTGGAATTTTCATCAACAGCATTCAAATGGGATTCTCCTTCTTCTTCAGAGACGTCATTTTTCAAACAATTGGTAGTCAGCTGGGCCTTTCTTATAGGCCAACCCAAAGGAGCCGAAGAATTACGAGAACTCGATTTGCTATCAGAGCTTGTGCAACTGCTGCTGCTTCTTGACTCAGTGACTGAGTCACTACTCGTTGACTCAGACCCCTCTCTCTTCTTGATCTTCACAGCTACTCCTTCCATTAAAACAACAAAATCCCAAAAGCCAAAAAACTAAATAAATAAATAAATATTCCTAATAACAAGAAAATGGGTTCAGCTGATCTTGTTCTGTTTGTAAAATGGGTTCATCAACGGCCATCGAAAGTTCAACTTCAGAGATCTACTTTTACAGGTTCTTGAATGGCAAAAAGAAAATAAGACAACAAAACCCAAAGATAAAAACAAGTGTGTTAAGTTTTTGAGTCTGCCCGTTGCTCCAACATAATTAGTTTTCTGGCACGACGATTTTATTCTCTGAAACTCTCTTGTTTCTCTCTGTGTGTGTATGGCGATGGCGATGGCGATGGCGATGGCGATGGGGGATGAGGTGTGGGGTTGGGGGGACTGGAATTTGATTTTTTAAAATTTGAAGCCAACTGCCAAGTGCCGAAGACGCTAACGTCTATTTCTGGACTTTGGAGTTCTCATTCAAAATAATATATAATAATGAACGAATAGATTGGCCGTAGGGGTAACGGATGTGTCGATTCTTTACAAGTTACACTTTTTTTTTTAATCTCAAAATTAAAAGTAAAAAGTAAAATTTTTTAATTGGATTAGGGCTAATTAACCGGCGAAAATTTTGAATTTGGGTATTAATCATCTGTAAAGTCTATGACTTTTTGAATTAAATCTATCTATTAATCAAGAACTTAATAAATTATAATGACATTCCTTATTTTCTTTAAAAAAAAATTGTTTTTATGAACTAACAATTATGTGTACTCTTTTAACCAAACAAAATTCACGAATTTTTTTCAAAAATAGATTATACAGTATTCAATGTTCTGATTATTCCATTTTACGAACATTTAACCAAGCAAAAACGAGCATACGCGCCATACATACAACAATGACTTTTCATCTTAAAGATTTAAAGAAATCGATAATTACGGATGAAATGCGTAAAATATTTTGCCAATAAAAAAAAAGATAATCCAAAAAATGCTCAAAATTTATTAATTTGTCATGTATTAAACTATTGAGGGTCTACAATATGTAAATTGGAATGTAATAAATAAGATAGAGAGTAACTAATGAAATTATTTTAAATTTATGTGTCTACAATTTTGTTGGTGAGGTCAACCACTTCAATGATGGAGATTTAATTCATTGCGCATCTCGTGAATGCCTCAGCGTCTCCTCATAGGTTTCGTTCCTCCTCTTTTAATGTGGTGGCTCCAACAAATTTCACCTAATTTAGTAGAAATTCAAAATGAAATCTCGATTACGACTCTTAACATTTCTATAATTCTACTCGAGGAAGTACCATTACGGTATAAAACAAAAGGAGAATATAACGAGATCGGATATGAATGTTAGGCTTAGCTTGTAAACTTTTCTTATTTTGAGATTTAATTATCGTTAAGTTATTTGATATTTTTTAAATTCTTTCAATATTTTCTTTTCTAGTAATTGATGTCATTTACCTTAATAAATATCCTTAGACCTAGAGAAACAATTGGAATTATTGCGTAGAGTGGGTGAAATTTTAAAATTGGGTGATGCATTTAATACTAATAATAATTGTCATTTATAAGAGTAATTGCGGTCAAAAAGAAGTGCTAAACCACTGCCTAAACGACGAAGTCTTTAACCTTTTCTAGCCTTATTTTATAGCTAAGACTATAGTTTTGTCTCAATGCAGACAATTATAATCATTACAAGTATTGTTTTTAAGGTAGAAAAAACAAGAAAATTATTTATTTTTAATTTAAACTACATAACTAAAGAAGAACCACCTTGAGATGATGATGATGATGATAATCATAATAATAATAATAATAATATAAAAATGACGCAAGATAAGAAAGTCTAGTCGTTTCGAGATTATTTTTTTCGCAGTGTTTTGTAGAAAAACTTTCGTAGGAGTGCCGTCTGGACCTAAAATCAAGATTGAGCACTCTCCACCCACAGCACTTACCTCGAATTCACTAGTTTAGACTGAATTAAAGAAGCAAGACGTAGTTCTTTACTGATTTATAATCTTCAATTGAGGTCACTGGTCCTTCAATGTAAAAAACCTGCTCTTAGATCGAAGTTAAGCCATGATTGAAATGCCATAGATTGGATTATGAATTAATTATTATTGTAGACGTGGACGAATCTACTTTTAGTTTGATCTTAACTATCACATGACTATACGATTATTAGCTAATGAAGATCTAATCACATCGTATGGACCTCTTA